>CALNHX010002446.1:0-151220 GCA_940337035.1 Agriotes lineatus
ATTAGTTGGTGACAGAAAAATGTACCTAATACATACCCACCGTTGCCTGCAGATTTGTAAAATCAACTATTATAAAAAGAACAAATAGAAACGCAAGTAACTGCGGATAGTGCACTAGGAGCATGTCGAGACAAGATGTAGATAATATTAAATGTACTCATTGCAAAATTATGTTTCATACCGCTTGTGTTAATTTAACCGAAGAAACTACTTCAAAGGATGCATCGAAATGCAGTAATTGCGCCTTTGAGGGTAAAGATCCTACCTTAGCAGATATTTTAAAGGAACTGAAATCTATTAGATCGCAACAAGCCGAAATCCGTGATTATAGGAATCTTTGTCACGAAAAAATAGATGAACTCTTAAACCGAAAAAAAAATATTGAATGAATATCTGCAAAGGATTGAAAATCTAGAGATCAAGAATGCTGTTCTGGAAAAGGAGAATTTGGGGCTACATCAAATGTTGAATGATATGGAGCAGTATTCCCGAAAAAACAGTGTGGGGATCCAGGGTGTTCCAGAACTTAAAGATGAGTGCAGTATAACAAAATCATAAATAATAGAAATAAAGTTGTAGAATTAATTTTGGCAAACAAATTCACTACTGTAGCGAAATCTGAATCACCGCTTATACTAGTGGATGCATCATCCTCTCTCAGAATGTGAATTATTTATTATAAAAAAATGAATCCAGCGCGAACAATGCAACTACTCAAACTACAATTTTGTCGAACTGTATTACAGACTTAGAGATAGGAACTGGTCGGTACTTGAAGACATTAAAGATGCAAACTTGGCGGTGGTTAAACGTGTATAGAGCAAGTTTCCTTCTTTGTTTCCTGTCAATAATATATTATAAAGCATCTTCAAACATGTTAAGGACAATTATAAGCTATTTACAGCGGAAATCCATCCTGAGGTAAAATAACAGGTCAAAATTGTAAAGTAGAAATATATTTCAGCAAACTAGTGCCTTCTTCAGTCTGCATATCATGGTTAAAAACAACACGTTAAAATCTGTAAGAGAAAAAATAGGTTAGTGAACAACCATATTTTTCTCAAGTCTCTATTTTTACTTTGCAATATTTAAAAAGACAGTTGTTACATCAAAGAATGTATCATTTTCCTCCCTATTTATTTATAAAGTCGCAAAATAAGAAAGAACCAGAAGAGCTATTCTGCTGATTTGGAAGAGTATCTGTAATTTAAATGCATTAAGAACATTTGATAAAAATTAAGTAAGTTTTATAATTCACCTGGTGTTACGTTAAAACCAAAAGGAAAATTGCAAAAGTTGAAAAACGAGGACCACTTATAAGCCACCATGTGGAAAAGTTTCAAAAATAAAATGTAGATAAGCAATTTGAAGTTAATTATTACGTACATCTGGAAAATTCAAAAGGAAATAATACTCAACTGGACACAAAGCAAACATACTCAAATACCGTAATAGTAATTTACAATGCAAGTAACGTTATCAAGCTTTTTACATTACGAGAGAATAGTTTGAATGAACGAGCGACGTTAGGAGCGAGTTCTTTAAAATTCTCGAGTAACGTAGAAAGCAGATAACGTTACGTATATCGTAACACGGTTTATTTTATCCTAAAATACTAATATTTTTAAAAAATAGGAAAAATGGTTATTAATGACAATTACAACAGCGAGTGCTGGTATCACTAGTAAGATAAAATATCTATACTGTATTGTTGGTTGCACTGTCAGGTTATGTTAAATTTGAGATTTTCAGGTTAAGTTTTGCGTCAGTTTTGTGTCAAATAACAAACAAAACCTAACCTACTAACATAGAATTTGACATAGACTGACAATATACTTCAGTGCTGTCAACATGTGATTAAATGCTAATATAGTATCGTTATGTTATTTTTCGTAACAACACTAGTGCTGTTAAATGCATCTTAACGCAACTCGTTGCTAAGGAGTTATTGTCATAATAACATAATAGGATAAAATAAAGAAGCTTTACCTACGTTTACTTAGTTAAATAATTTTTAAAAGTTCTTTATCGATAGTTGTAAATCGTGACTCCATTTCGGTTTTTATAAAACTGGCCAATTAACTAAACGTAGCATTATTTATGAGAAAATTTCTGAAATAGAAAGATAAAAATTGAAATAATGAAAACAAAGTCATGTTAATTGTACTTACAAATCAGATACATAGCAATTAAAAGCAAATTTTGTTAGCACGAATCTTGCATACACATTTTGTGCAGCGACATTGAAGGAAAAGTTTAGTGCACTTAATAGATAAAACTGCGCTGGTCGTTTAATATGCACATGCGCTAAAAGTGGTTTCAGAAATATAAATCCCATAAGGCACAATTATTCTTATTAAGTTAATTTTTATTAATGATATTTAAATTTAGTATTAAATACAATGATTTAAGGAAAACTAAAATACTGATAATTAATTAAGAAACAATACAAAAAAAACCAAACGAATAATGAATTAAAATAATTATGTTTAATTTTTCAATGTCAGTTCTGTAGTTAATTGCTTTGGGACTTTTATTGATTTCAATTATTTCATATATCAAGCGTTTATGTAAATTATTTTCTCTGTGTAACATTTTTGGTGAGGAAAAATTTAAATTGTGTAGTTTATCTACAGCGTGATCAGATAACGCAGTGTTCGGCCTGTTAGGAGAAACCATTTTTATCTCAATAAAGTTTTTATGTTGATTCAATGTTTTAATCAATCTTTGTTTTGTTTGGCCAATGTAATTGGCGTCACAATCATTGGAATATATCTGGTAAATAACATTTGATTCACTGATTAGTTTACTTTTATCTTTAAGGTTATTAAAAAATAATTGTCCAATAGTATTATTATTTTTAAAAGCAATTTGAAAATTATATTTGTTGAATTCTTTTTGTAAAAGTAAACATAATTTAGAAATAAAAGGCAAAGTTATATATTTTGGCTTAATATTATTAAATTCATTACCAAACAAGTTGGGTTGAAAATTTATGGAATTCTTTAGGTTTTTAGTTTTGATTTTATTAAGCCTATTTTTTATTGTGTTATTAATAGAAAATAAGGGGTAATTATTATCTGTTAACATAGTTCTATTTTTTTCAAAATTTTGCAAATGAAATTTGTCTGATGAAAGCATTACAGCTCTATCAACCAAATTATTTATTAAGCCTTTTTTTATATTTAATTGTAGTAATAGAATTAAAGTTTAAGTATCTGTCAAACGTAATTGGTGTTCTATACCAATTTGTATCTATGGTGCCATTTTGATTTCTAAATAAAGTGAGGTCTAAAAAATGTATTGAATTATGGTCGTTTTCTTTTTCTAATGTAAATTGTAATCTAAATGTTATTAAATGTATCAAAAATGAAATCAATATTATTAGATTCAGCAGCAATAATTATATCATCAACATATCTTTGATAGAATGAGATAATTTTGAGATTACTTAAAAGGTTTTCTTCTAAGCCTTGTAATACTAAATCTGCTATAGTGCTAGATAAAGGTTGTCCCATGGCAACTTCAAATTTTGGTTTGTATATTTGATTATTGTATTGAAAATAGTTTGATTCTAAAATGTATTTGACAGCTGTTATAAATTTATCTTTAGGTATTTCTGTTAAAGTTTCTATTTTATACCAGTACGATTTTAATGTATCTATTGCTAAATTAATAGCAATATTGGTGTAGAAGGAAACAACATCAAGTGAAAAAAGAACATGATTTTTAGGAAGTTTAATTTTATCTATTTTGATTTTGAAAGTCCAAGAGTCTATTACACTATGTTTATTGGTTTGAGTTATTTGAATTAAAATTTTTGATATTTATATAATTTATATAAAGGGCTCATGTATGAAGCGATAATGGGTCTTAGAGGATTATTAGGTTTATGTAGTTTTGGAACGCCATAGATTTTAAGGGCTAATCCATGATGCGAAATAAGACATTTATATGTACAAACATGGTAAAGTTGGAATCAAGCCATCTTTTTAAGAAGTTGTTATTTGATTTTTGAATGGTTTCAGTTGGATCTGTTTTTTTCCTTTATTAGTATTATTTAATAGAGTTAACATTTTTTCATTATAATTATCTGTATGCATTATAACAGTTATCTGAGTCTTATCAGCCCTTGTAATCAAAATATTATTGTTAGTTTTAAGAAAGATTTGAAAAATTTGACATTGTTTAACAATTTATTATTAAATTTAGTTTCTATGGGAGTTAAAAAATTCGTTTTCTTATTTTTACTGTTATGATTAGTTAAAATGTAACAAATTGATGATCTCATTTTATTTTGATCATTACTATTTAATTTAGAAATATCTTGTTCTATATTAGTTATAAAACCTTCGTTTGAGATTTTACAGTTAGGGTTAAAAAGGTTAAATTCAGGTCGTAGTTTTAAAACTTCCTGCACTTCATTTGGTATTTCTATATTGTTTAAATTTTTTAACCAATTATTATTAAAGTTATCTTTTAAATTTGTAATGGTTTTATTATTGAATTTGTGTTACGCACAACATAAATTGTAGAGGGCGGTCGGTGTATCAAAATGCTTGAAAATGAAATATGCTTGTTTGGTTGCATAGCTAAGTAATATCATCGAAACTTGTTTGAACTTCAACCGAAAGGGGTCGCTACTAGGCAATTTTTGTTTTCAATAAATTGCAAACGAGCTGTTTGCGGATCAAACCACTGAAACGGTCAGTGCAGTGTTGCCAGGTCTAGTGAAATTTCATTAGATCTAGTGATTTTTAGTCAATCTAGTGATTTAGTGATAACTTTTGCCAAAAGAGAATTATCTAGTGATTTTTTCCAGTCTATTTTATTAAAAAAAACATAATAAAGCAAAAATTCCTTCGCCCCTTTCGCCGTTGTTGCAAATTACTACCTACTATTATTATTCCAATCTTAGAAATTAGTTTTCGCTGTGACGGACAGATGGCAGCCTGAGATTTTAAATGCGAAGGTAAGTAAATTCCATGAATTACTCAACAGAAAATAGGCATTTCCCTAGTTCAAACTAAGTGCCCGAGGCTATAAACAGAACTCCGAAAGGGAATTGTTCACATTTGCATTTTTACTTTCGGTAGAACGCAAAAAAATTATGAACGTTCGAAGTGTGCTCAACTGCTTTTAAATTATCGTTGAGTTATTACACCAAACCAGAGTATTTAAAAACACGGATTTAAGCAAATTACAGTATAAAATGTTACGGTATAAATTCATCAAATCGACATAGGTCGTATTGATTGTTCAAAAACGGGTACAAACTACAGGGTTCGCCGGCTTTACTAAAAGGAACACAGATCTTAATGTCTTGGAGCAGATTTTGTGGCTCCGGTTACCTGCACTTAACTCAGTCGGGAAGGCGTGGTTCGAAAGCTCAAAGAAAAACGGCGGCACTTACCCTAAAGATTGCTTAAAATAGATGCCTAGAGCGCCACTTGTTTCTAGATAGGGAATGGCAAACGTGTTAGAAACAAGAACACACACGTAGCCTATGGAGAAGTCCTCCGTGTAAGTTGTCCTCGCCGCGCTGTCCAAGCCTCCACCGAGTCTTCAGATAGAACACCAAGAGTGGCCATAAACAAATGACTTACCTTAAGGCCCACCCTTGCTAAATAGTAACCAAAAAAACCACTAATACTGGCCCAAATTCTGGGGGCTTGCTTGCTCATAAGACATGCTTTAGCTTTACAACTGCAGTTACACCTGGCCTTTGCCCAAACTAAATTACTTAGGAACCCAGAAGGGGTTCAGAACTCGACAAATAAACCGACTGACTTTAACAGATTTATTATAGAATGAGTTAAATTTACAAACAAGTTTACACTGAAATAATCGCCCGGAGGCGAGTTTAAATTTAATAAAAAAAGAAAAGCACACCCTACTTGAACATGAAAGGGTCCCAAGCAAAGTTACCTTAATGTCTAACGATGTTATTACAAAATACAAGACAAGATATCCAGGGTCAAGCCCCTGATGTCAACAAGCAAATCAAATTCTAAAATTCGGCGAGCGTACGCCACGTTTTGATCACTGGGGTTGCACAGTAAAAATTACAGACGCCACTTATCTCGGCACACAAGATATATCGCACATACAATAAATACCTGGAGCTGTAGCATGTTGGGGTAGCGATGACGTCCTCGGCGGAAGCTTGGAAAAGCTGCTGCAGGGGGATCCAACTTGGGAGAGAGAGAGCGGGAGTCGGCGACGGAGCTGACGAAGATGATTTTAGTTTCCGGGGTGGCCCATCGAACGTAATCGGAAGTTGCAACTGCAATAATCCTCGAACGACACGAGTACACACAGGCGGGGATAATAAAACGACGTTAGAACTATATGTGCACCAATGGCAAACTTTGCGTCCCTCTGTACTTAGAGAGCGGACAACAAAACGATACGATAAACGACGTTTTTCCCCAATAAAACGATTCGCGGGCCTTTCCCCTTAACTTCCCGATCGCCCCGGAGTTCTTTTTGCACCTACGGCTAGAAGGCTGTCGCCGAACTCTTCGAACTATCACAATTCGCTGCTATTTAGGGCTAAAGCGAAACTCTCACACAATTTACTCGGCGCCAAGCGCCCACAAAGGTTCGTAAAAGATTACACACATAGTTCTAATAACAGGGTCCCCGATTGCAACGGGATTTGCCGCAATCGGGGCCCGCGAATTTTCACATGTCAACTCGCCGGTGGCTTGCTACTAATTAAAATTTCGAACGCGCGGGCTTGAAGATTTGCCCCCGCGGCAAAGAAGAGTCCATCTCACTTTTACTAATCCAAACTGAATCTTTCGTCTCCTTGTTGCAACACGAAAGAAAACACTGCATCATGAACTCGGGGAAACCCCGATTCAAACAAAGCACAAAGAAAGCCTCACATACTTTGAACTGCCAAGTCAGGAAAATCCAGGCGTATCAAATGTCTTAAATTCAGAAGTTAAATTAATCGAAAAGAAAGTTTGGGCTTTACAGAACGTGGCCCTATTACTTGGGCACAACAGATTAATCAAAACTAATTTCCAAAGAGCTTGCAGTGTGCTACTGAAGGCAAGGCGTTTAAGTTGCCTTATCGCTAAACTGAAACAAAGCAGCCTTTGAAAAGGAAAGCAGTATTACGGTCTGAAGTCAGAAATATAATGCACAGAATAACAAGAGCTCTACTAAAATTTTCTTCCTTTTGACAATTTGTTCGCAAGACCGAATAGTATCAAAAGTCCCTAACGGCGTTAAGAATTCTACGAAAGAAAGCAGCTCAGCTGCGTGCGAGTATAGATTACGTCACCCTGAACAGAAATAAGCTTGACCTGATACCAAAGTTTCGACGGATATGTAAGTTGTAAATGATTTACAATGAATTGCAAGGTCCCAAAGAAAATAAATAGGCTCGTGAGAAACAACGCAATACAAACAAGCCCGGGCAATTCGCTGCCGCAGCTTGAATGACTTTAAATTACACGATCGGTTTTAAAGCAGGGCCGGTTTTTGGGCAGAACCGGCTTCAGAAATTAACGAGGTCGAAAATGATATAACAAAAAATCCGGAATATTATGTTTTAATTGAGCACTTGTACTTAGGTCCAAATATCGCAGTAGCGCTAGCAAATAATAGTTTAACAGATAGTGCAAAACATTATTTCCGTTTGAAGTGAACATTTTTACACCGAAGCAGCGCATCAAATTTTCAAAAGATTTCTCTCCCGTGAAGCTGTTATTCTTAAATCATTAAATTTTACTAACCTAATAACGGATGTCAATGCTTTAGATCGAGAAATTCGATCGCTAAAATATTCTGCCATTAATTTTGAAATGGAAAATTTAGAATTTTGGAAAGAAATTTTTAATTGTAAAAAAGCCCACGGTAATTTGTTATATCCCGAACTTTCTCAGTTTATGAGTATTTTTTTGTTCTTCCCCATAGTAGCGCCTGCGTTGAAAAGGTTTTGAGTTCAGTTAATTTAAATAAAACAAAACCAAGAAATAGATTAAGTACTAACACTTTGACTGGAATTCTTCATTCTAAAAACTTAATTTTGCCAGAAAACTTGTTATGATTTTGTTATTACGGATGCAATAATAAAAAATCATAATAACAAAATGTATGATTAAATTACATATTGTATTAATTATTGTAGGTGTAGTGTGTTATTCATTTATACTTTTTATTATATTTTTAAACACTTTATCTTGTTCGTGTTTTTGTTTATTTTTTATAATTGTTGTGAAATCTATAATTTTGTTTTTTAATTTCCACCTTTCTTCACGTTTAAATTAATCTAGTGAAATTTTTGTCAATCTAGTGATTTTTTCCACCGCATGCTAGTGACTTTTAGAATTTTGACCTGGCAACACTGGGTCAGTGTTGCATCTTAGCGGTTTTACCGCTAACTCTAGCTTTTTTGTAGTTTGCTTCGGCGGGTAGATTTGACCAACAGCGGCTAACGGAAAATTTAGCTTTTTAACGAAAACATGCTGGCGGTATTTAGCGGTGTATCTAAAAACACACTACACACATCGTAACTTACTCTAAAAATTTATTGAAAGGCCACGAACGAACCAAAGATCAACACAGTCATTTGATATTTAGTTTCCTCCTTATTTACGCTGATAGGTTTCTCAGAAATGTATGTAAAAGGTCCACGCAGCACACTCTCGGCCCACACAACGCGTCCATACAGGGAGAAATGCTTATTAGACTTCATTTTTTAGTAAGGAATTAAGGATTAATTCAGTCGTCACTCGTCAGTTTCGTGCAGGCAGTTTTAAAGTCCATCGTGTTATTCTATTCTGGATCATGATATACAAGGGCATGCTCGAGAGATGGTAACCCACTGCGCACGTGAACCACATGACGTCACATTCGTAAGGTCTCGGGCATGATTATCATGGTCTCGGGTATATCAGGAGGGCTTCGGCATGTTGGACGATGGTTGCACGCATTGCACGTCGATAACCTTAACCTCATTTATACGGTTTCTCTCCTGTGTGGATTTTTGCATGTCCAACTAAATCGCGTTAGAACAACTATAAGGTTTTTCTCCTGTGTGCGGAAAAGAGTTATAATGTACGAGAATCAATAAAACCGCGTATTATTCACACGAAAAATAGCATTTATTACAATTGCGTACGATTTCCCTCCATTTTACCATTAACTTGACCCACTACAAATGCAAAATACGATTTTTCCGGGAGACTTTTAAAACGTAACTTTCAAATTGCCACCTATTGATGACGTAGTCTGGTTCACGCTTTCTCATTGGTCGTTGAGAAAAGCTGCGCTCGAGCATACCCTTGTATTTATATCATGTTCTGGATAATAATTATTAATAATAATAATAATGCATACGAGAATATTCTTTAGCAGTACAACCGATCATTATTGCTTGATTATACTTTCCTTTAGTTACTATAGAAACAACAATCACGCACTTTATTTAGGCACACAATAATATATTTGTCATATTCAACGGTATTTTTTATGTTGATAGCGCATTCTAACTCTTTTATTGCAAAAATGTAGTCTGGCAAAACAATCTTATTGTGGATATTACAAACTTTGAGGTTAAAATGCACAAACCAATAATATAACTGCTTCCAAGTATCACATTTAGTTTTTGAATACTACCATGGAGACACTCCATGGTTATTACAATCTGTGCTATAGTTCTCTATCAGGTTTTACAGAGGCTCCATCTATGTAAAATTGGTTGCATTACGAAGTAACTAGAAACTGTTGCTAAATATGGCGGTCCTTTTAAATTTCTACAGGCCATATGGGGTAAACTATTGTCCTGAACTACTAATTAACAAATCGCTTATTTGTAATTTATTTTAGTTATATACTTTTAAATGCACTTGGAGAGTAGACTCAGATAGGTTATTTTGTATGCAAAGTAAAAATGAGCAGTTTAAATTATGAAGTAGTAGGGTTACTTTTCTTTATTTTTCTAGCTTTTCTAATCACTTTTTAAAATGAAATGCATATGAAAATGTATATCAATCTCATCACTTATCTTTAATTAACTACTGTCCAAAAGCGCAGCCGAAGATATTAATTGGTTTGGTAACTAAACATGACATTTTAAAGTGCTGCGTTTTGTCTCAAAATTCCCCAGCCTTAAGGTTGGTAAAAAACATTTTACCTAAAGTATTGTTATTATATGTAATTTTGAAATTATATTTGTTAAGTTCTTTTTTGATTTTTTCAGCAAGCTTGGGAATGTATGGGATTGAAATGTATTATAAAAGAATTGTTAAATTCATTGCCTAAACAATTAGGTTGTAATTCTATTGGTTGATTGAATTTGTTAATGTTTTTTATTTTATTGATACGTATATTAATTTGCTTTTTAATCAAATCTACAGGATAATCATTTATACATAGTATATTAGTTATTATTTCTAAGTTTTGTTTATGAAATTGTGAAGAAGAGTTGCTTTGTTTTTTAATTCATTGCAACACAAAAATGTAGTTTAGTTAGACAGAAAATGAAGATACATTCTAGAGGGGAACCTTAACAGTTGCTCTACGGGTGAAAATGGAACAGCAAAGAAATGTAGTTCAGTTATATACAGGGTGTTTTCAAATGAAGTAGCTTAAATGATGCAAGTGAATCATTGAGTTGAAACAAGAAGATTAAGCCAAACATACCTTATTACAAAGTTGTATCACTGATAACTTACAGCTCCTTAAAGATCAAGAAGAAAAGACATTTAGTCATTTATCAAGGATGCCTTGACACAAGTATTGTAATGACCTCTCAACCCTGAATTTGTGGTTGTATTAATTATTTAAATATGTAATTTTAAATGTTATAAAAATAAATATGGTCACTAAACAATATTTAGTTTTATTCAACTCGAATTTTGGCTGATTAAATAATTTATTATCATTTCTGGGTTCTAGTTAGGAATGTTACAAACGGTAGTATGCCCTCAATTAATAATTCATTCATCTGTACCTTTTATATTAGCTAGCTCGGGAAAATTGAACATGAAACTCATATCTCATATGGGTTGGGATCCTTGCCTTGTTATAATATTTTAATATGGAAGGTACGCCACTGGTGTAGAAATGAACTTGAAACGCAGCGCGCAGGTACTACCTTGTCTGTCAAAATAACTGGCCAAAATAATTCGAACTAGGCCGACAGATCGCGTATTTATTTAGCTTTCAAAAGGAATTAATGAACAAATTATTCGGTAAGTTTGTAATTTTCGCGCCTTCAAACGGCGTCACTTGGTTCTTTTGTTTCAGGCTAAAACCTCGATTAATTTGTTTGGAAAGGACGCTTAACGTGCGTTTGTTTTTTCTAACTTCCAAATGATGATTAAAAATACAATTCCTGGACAATTGGTTGTTCATGGACAAATAAATTCAATGGAATTCGCTTCTTTGAGTTGTGCTTTAGGTATGGTACTACTTTCCAAGCCTCTAGCTCCGGTTATTTGTTCGCACACATTAACCTTAAATTGTAGGATCGGGGTCGCTTGCTGCTGGTGGTCCCCACTTTGCTGAATGACTGGTACCCCTCGCATAAGCTCCGGAATCCCTGCAGTACTCCAAACTTGCTGAATCAGAAGCTGCCTTCTTTGCCGTTCCAGTCCGATGGATGTAGCCGAAGCAAAATAATTTCAGGACGTGGATTTTGCTACCTTCATTTGTGCTGGTACTCCTCGAAATTCTGAGCACTTTGGTATATTTTTTTTCACTCTAATTTAATGTTTACTATATAAAATTTTAATTTAATTGGAGAGCAAAAACTGGTCTGTCATTCAAAGATTTATTCAGTTGTTAACAGCTACTGGTCGTTATAAACAAAAGACAATCTAAACAATTTTAACAAAGGAAATCAACCAAGTACAATAACATTACTTTTACAAATAAATCAAACTTAAATTATAACTGTTTACAAAAACCTTAATACTAAATAAATGTCCTTTGAAATTCGGATTTTTCTGTCTTATTGTGCCACTTAGTTTGTTTTTAATTTCAATGATTGTCCAAACCGCCACTACACTGATTAGTTTTCACATCACTTTTGTTTCATATCCAGTCATTTTAATTTCTGCAATTTCCACCAAAGCTGCTTCCTTTTTCTCAATTCTCACATCTTGCTGTAGCATGTAGTAATTTCTTTATTTGCCTGATTTATGTATTCTGCACAGTTCATCTATGATCTATGATGAATAAAGTATTTATAATGCTGTATTGTGCTTACTGTTATACACTTCGGTACACTTCGTAATATGCAATATCAAAATCGTCTGTTTTTTCTTAAAATCATGAAAACTTGCTGTGAGAGGTAGTGTTTTCCAGTCCTGGGACGAAAAGCATTTTCAGGACTTACGAGCTAAATTTCAAGTCTCGGGGCTAGTCCTGAAGATTTCAAATGGTCCCGAAAGGAAATAATGTTCAGGTTGAAACAATAAAGAAGCCAACCTAGGATCGATCACTAATAATAATCAATGGTAGTATAATCGCAGATCAACCCCCTTATCATTTATACACCACGGTAGCTCTGAAATGTTCTTACTCACAGCAATGACCTAGCTAGCTTCAAATTCGGTGGCCTTGGGCCGCTTATTTCTATCATCAGCTGAACTGCTGCAAGCTCTTTTAATAATAAGAAAAACACAGGGCGCCAGAAATCACAGATTTCGAGAAATAAATAAAATTACAGCAACAATTAGGTTTATTTGGTTAATAAATAATAGTTGCTTGCAACATCGTAATTAGTTCTGTAAATTGTTTATCACAAAGTTTAAATACAGTATATAACTAATGCTGAAAATGCAGCACGCACAAAAAATATGTGAACCTCTTTTGGGCTCTTGGATTGAATATGATTGCAATTCAATGAAGGAGTAAACTTACCACTGTCATATGTTTTAACCGTTATCTCGGTAATGATAGTAAAATGGCGTGAGGGCACTTCTTACAAAATTCTTAATACGTAATCATTAAGCAAAACTTTAAATTTGTGAATTGTAAATTTAGGAACAATTAATACATTACGTTTTAAATTTGTAAAGCGTAGTTTAAATTTGTAAATTCTAAATCTGAAGCGTCGTTACAATCGATTCAGCCAACAATTCATAGGCGGACGTTGAAACACTAACCTGGGTGGTGATAAAAAACGTTGCCGGTAGGCACTGAATTAGTCCAGGTTTATTTTAAAAATCCAGCCATCAGCAGCAGCGACCTCGTGGCCAAAGTTGATAAGGGGACAGACGCTCCGTGTTACAAACGGCAAGCCCAAAATGGCATTCCAGAAAGGAGTTGCGGGTCCAAATTATTAATTATGATGCCGATTAGGACATCTAACGTAGCGTCAATCCAAATAAGAAGTCGCTTAAAAACGGCGTTTAAAAGCGGTACTTAAAAGTGGTAACTAAAAGCTGATAAGAAAGGGAAATTACTAAACTTGAATATCAAACCAAACATACCTGATTTCAGTCATCAGCCCACAAACAAAATTAATTATCGAGGTGCAAGATAGCACACGAGATGCTTTCTTGGAACCAGTTGTTCCAACCAAAGCGAAAGTTAAAAATGAGGTCGCGGACGGAAAATGACCGCGTCGGCTGGCGCAAAGAGATAACAAGTGAATTTCGGAAAAACCAAAACCAACACTTTTGCGCAAACAAGATTTGATATCGATTGAAATACAGCGAATTATAACTCAAGTGAAAATATACAGGCTGGCCCGGAAGTGACTAAATGGCGAAACAAATAGCAGGAGCTAAAGATTTGTTTCACTGTGTTATTTCCGAATGTAAATTCCAAAGAAAAACGAGTGTTTTAAGTTATATAAAGTATTTCTGTGCTCGTAATGAGCTGCGTTGGTGCTTGTTGAAAACTTCATTACTTGTGTCTGGTACTAAAAATGTCTGTTGCTCTTCAACTTTTGCTTTTACGTCAACTGCAAAGTGTTTGTGTAAACCTTTCGTCGAGCCGCCTCTGGTTATGATAATTTTATTGGGACAAACTTTACATTTTGCAAATTGTTTATCTTTTGATATATAAAAGTGTTAACCATATTGACTTCAAATCGTTATTTTTTTTATGTAGAATTTAATGGGAATCGGACTTGATCCTAATTCTAAAGCTTTAGCAGACGAGTATCGAACACCTCTAAAACCTAAAAATATAAATTATTCAGCTTCTTCGCACATCATTTTAAAAGGTCACAAATTTAGTTACCTTATTATTACTACGTATGCACACGACAACGCATAAAATGTATC
The DNA here is from genome assembly GCA_940337035.1 of Agriotes lineatus. Classification (NCBI taxonomy): domain Eukaryota; kingdom Metazoa; phylum Arthropoda; class Insecta; order Coleoptera; family Elateridae; genus Agriotes; species Agriotes lineatus. The sequence continues at coordinate 14,262 of CALNHX010002446.1, forward strand.
TAAATAAAACAAAAGAGCCAAACAAATACATAGATAAAAGAATACTTGCAAATGTGGCTGAAACAATACAGGTTTAATTCTAACCTACCGAAAACAATACCTCTTCTGCCTACACAAAATGTAAATAATGCAGAATGTGCTTGCCTCTTTATATGGACTCGCTCTCTAACAGTCGCTCATCCATTTAAATATGCGCACCCACTAAAGTAAGGCATTATGTACTTGTATCATAAATAGCTATTATGTAAAAACATAAAGACATGATGCAATGCATTTTTCTGAATAACTGTTATATCGGGATTTCTAGTACATATTATTGTACACTCACCGGCACGAAAAACGGAGCACTTGCATTTTTTTATTAGATTTAAAATTGTATCCCTTTGTGATGTTTTATTATTACATTTATTATTATACATTTATTATACATGTTATAATGTTAAATGTATAATAAATGTATAATAATAAATGTAATAATAAAACATCACAAAGGGATACAATTTTAAATGTAATAAAAAAATGCAAGTGCTCCGTTTTTCGTGCCGGTGAGTGTATAATCAAATTGTTGTCCATTAAAAAGTTCTAACATAACTAACCTTTTTTGGAGGGTGCAAAGTTTTTATGTTTTGACGCACCCTATAACCTCTCTTAAGTGTAGCAGCCTTAAGAGTTAATAGATAGTGGCGCTGCCATCAATTTCTCATTTAATTTAAAAATGCAAGTTAATATCTGTTAATCTTGGACTCACGTACCCCACTTTGGATACCACTACCCTAGTGGATATTCAAAACAGCTTTTGAGATTTTTGATGTCTCAAAATGTGTGTAGAAATTGTGACAGTTACATTGAATAAATTGTTTAATGTCATTGTAATTTATACAAAAGATTAAACATGTAATTTTCTTCATTAATGGGTGCCATCTTAAGAAATCCATTTTATTTATCATAGTAAGCATGATACAACATTAAGAATAAAATTTTCTGACAAACAAATTTTTTACTTCGTGTTGAAACTAATTTACCTGAAAAATAACTATTTCCTAAAAGTACTCGGATCTTTCAAAAATTTTGTGGAGCACCATAATTTTACATTCTCGACCACTTCCTAATGATTTTTGCCCATTTAGAACAGGAAAGGCACTTTTTCCTGAATTATCTACTGTCAAAGCCTCCTTGATTTGAAAACATCGAAAATATTCTTAAAATTAGTTTCAAGCCAAGCAAGGCTTAATCTACAAATATGCAATTGAAATTTAATAGTATATTATGATACTAGTGTATAAGTACGCCTTTAAAGCACATGCGACGAGTTTAAGAGCACGATGCAAAACAGCGTGCTTTTAACGTCTCTAGTGCTTTAATGGCACTTATACATGTGTATCATTCGCTATTTTTTCTGCGACCGTAACAAAAATATAAAAACTTAGTTCGATGACACTTTTTCCGTCACATTGTGTTAGATATCCTCGGTTATGTTGACATTCAAATTTATGGCAAAGTGTGTTTTAAAATATTATTAAAACGCGCCACCAATGGTAACGTGCAAGAAAACGTAATTCAGGCGCTAATATTAAGAGTGCTATAAATGTCACTTTTGACACTAGAAACTGTGCAAAAAGTTATCATTTTGACACGATCGTAGAAAAAAAATGTTATTCAAATTATATTAGGTATATTGATATATTATAATACAAATATTGTTGTAAATATTACGGTTTCTAGGGGAAGAACAAGGTTTTCCTGATCTGTTACCCTTTGATTGTACTTTAATAAAGCATTATTATATTATTATATTAATTATCTCTTGTTACATCAATCTGTGGATACACTGTATGTAAACGATTATGGTCCTTTGGTTACGTACGTTAAGTGACGGTCATTCTGTTAATGGAAATAAAAGCGAGTTCACGCCGAGTGCTCTGTGATTGTACATACACACATATTGAATCCTACATTACTCTGTAATATTTATTTTCCACAGAAATCGAAGCTTCTAATAACAGAACTAGGATTTCTATCTACTTTATTATAGATGTGGATTCGTCTTTCAAGAAGTTTGAATCATGTGGATTTTTTATTTATTTATTTATTTATGCAACCTACAGCAATTGCCAATAATCGGTTACAAACAACTGTACAGTAAATATAATAATATTAATGTACCAACAAAAGCGAGATCTTCAATAAAAGTTAAACAAAAATAAACCATTGACAAAAAATGAGCATTTGACCGGCGACAGTACAACTAATAAAAAGAAAAAAGTAAATGTGTCTATCAAGGTATTTGATCCATTTATATGATTTATGAAATTGGAAGAAAAGGAATGCACGATAAGTTGCAATTATTCCTTTACACACGTTCTTGTAATACAAATTCATATAACAATAGTTATACATAGATAGGGTGTGCCTAAAAGGTGCGGAAATAAATTAACCACAGACTATCTATTCACAAACTCGTGAACTGTCAAAACGCTGTCAACTTGGTAGAACCTTGTTTAAATTCTGGTTTGGAACTTCTGCTTATTGATTTTGGCAGCACTGAAATTTTTGAAATTTAGAAACTTGACTTATGTCACACTTTCTTGTAAAAACAATCTCCAAAATTCTTTAATTTTTGTGCATACATTTCAATTGCAATGGAACAGAAATGAAAGAGGGTTTTATTATTTGAAAGGGAAAAAGGCTATAGTTAATTATTACAAAGAAAAACTTCGCTCAACTTTTGACGCATATAACATAACCTAACTTTAAATATTACTAGAAATCAGTAGATCCGAATTACATTCTCAAAAAAACTGTAACTACTAGGTACACTGAGCAAATATTTAAAAAAAATTGACATTGACAGTTCACAAGTTTTGTGAATGGTTAATATTAGTATAGCTCAAAATACGTCGATTTAACCCAAATTACCTGTATGCGAAAGTTCACTCATGAGGAGTTATAGCTATCTGAAAATGGTAATAATGCTTTATTTTACTATGTATCTTGTATGAAATTAAAATAACAGGTAGGTTTTGAAAAAAATGAATTTTATTTGTTGTAAGATCTGTCAATTTCCTAGAGAAATAATAAACCAAGTCTGGTATAGAACGTAAACACTGCGGGTAAAAGTGAGAACAGTCATGGCTGCTCAAAGAGCCGCACTTCCAGGTCGCTCAGATGGCGCCACTCATAGTTTGCCCAAGACCAACTAAATCTATAGGAACAAAGTCTTGTTCCTACAGATTTAGTTGGCCTTGCATTGGTCTATATTATTTACTGGACATCGCTCTCCTGTCAGTCTTGTCATTGTCATTTTTGATTTGTTTATTTGGAGGATAAATTGTATTTTGTGTTTGCAGTGTCATTATTGTTATCCCATCTAAAATGGTTAAAATTAACTGCTGCGTGCCAAACTGCATCCCTGAGAGGAGTCACAGTCGACATCGGTTTATTCATCCCAAGAAAAATCCTGAATTATACTCGAGGCGGTTCGTGCAATTGGTAACACAAAGTTCATTACCCTGAACAAAACAGTTATTCAATAAACAAGCGTGTTAATGAGAGCGATTAATAATCGAGACATTTTAACGCGGGAGCACTAGCAAACACGTTAATTGTTGAGATTATTACTCGCCGATTAACACACAAGTTGGTTCCAACATTTTTTCGTTGATCGTATGTTATTGATTTGAAGAAAATCGAATTTTATTGCATGCAAAGAATTTGACACTTAAAGTTTTGACATTAATGGTATATTTGATTACCTATACCAAAATCGTATATTAATAAAAAATCATTCATTAATAGGGGTTATTAATAAACGATTTTTAAAAATCATTCATTAATAAGGGTCATTAATAGACGATTTTCTATACATTAATGAAACCTATAAATAAACAATCAACGAAAAAGTATGTTGTCGATAACTTTCGATTATGCGAAAAACATTTTGTCAACGAAGATTTCGGCTCAAATAGAATGGTAAAAAGAACAGTGTTACCAAAACGATTTTTGCCAAGTAGTTACATACATAACGCATGCAGTTTTTTCGTCGATTAATATGAAATCCGTGTTTAGTTTAGTTGCAGAGCAAGTTTAACAAACTTACTCCTGATAGAGGTGGAACACTCATAGGGCCGGTTGCAGAAAGCAATGTTAAGTCTGGTGTTAGCTAACATCGCGTCAAAGTGAACAAAATCGCATCAAATTTTGTTTACTAATGTATTAGTTACCATAAGCATTTGAGATTTGATTCGTTTTTGTTCACTTTGACGCGATGTTAGCTAACACCAGACTTAACATTGCTTTCTGCAACCGGCCCTTATTGTGTGAAGCATGAAAGCATGATGGAAATCATTACCCGAGCTACACTTTTAGCGTCCTTAATTACACGATTTAATTAAAACTTTACTTTTTTCGTACTTTTTTTTTTGAAAATAAAAACCGGCTTATGATCTAGCCTAAAGATTAGCAAAATGTTAAGCTATCATACAATTTAATCGGTCCATTATCTTCGGAGGAGATAGTGAACAAACATACATACATAGAAAGAGACCACCGATTTTATGTTATAGGATATGAAGGATTTGCTGCCAGTCTATTAGCTGAAGAAAATTTTAAAAATTATTGAGATCAAAATTGGAAAAGTATAGGTTTGTGGTTTATACTTACATATATTTTGTGCATTACTAGAGCATATCAGTTCATGATTTAAAAAAATCCTAACTGTTTAGTTCCGGAGGAAATAATATCTGTACTGTTTATTAATATATGATCAAGCAATGTTGCTGTTTGTAATGTTATTTTAGTAGGTTAATTAATTATTATTTGTGTAAACCCGAAACTGTCAAGCATGGAAATATATTGGATCGATTCCGTGCTTTCAGGTTGAAGCAAGTCAATATTAAAGTCACCTACACATTAATGTCATCATAAAGAGAAACCAGATTACTACAAACTATTTCAAAATTTTCATATACAATACCGCGAGCGGTCGACGAATTGCCGAAAATTTTTGTCAAAGTGTATGAAGAAATAAACACGAATAAACATGCAATTCGTCGGCTGCAAGCGGCATTTGAAGGACTATTCAACGAACAAATTGACATTTCTTAGTAATTAATCAATTTTATCACGTCCTCTTTGAAAATAAAAATCTGTTGACGTAAAATAAATTGTTTGTCAAATTTGACGTTTCTAATATCATATTTGATTAATTTTACAGGAAGTTAAATGTCACAGGAAGAGAAAAAAATTGTCACATATAATCTCATAAGAGCATTAATTCTTTCCGGAAATTTTTTTGAGTGCGTTCCAACAACGTCGTATTAATTTGCCTGAGCGGGACGCGAGGGCAAATTAGGACGTTGTTGAATGCACGAAAAATAATTTCCGGATATGAATTAATGCTCGAATGCAGATTCGGTAAGAAAATCGTAACGACACAAACCCTAAAAAGAAGTAATGTCTACCTACAAAAAATTTCCAAGAAATTTTGTTGTTGTCTTGGATACGGCTCGTGAACTAATTTTTCTATTGGTCATTAATGAGTGTCGTACGATTTTCATTAAAACTCCGCTAGCGGAATTGTTGCACAATTTTACGCTGATTGGTGGCAAATGACATAAATACTAAGTTATGATTGGTGAATAGTTAACTTGCAGGAGGTGAGTTGAATAGTCTATAAAAGCCTTGTATCTATTTCTATGGGGGTAAATATAGTATGATCAAAAATGATTTTTATATAGTATGGCTATGGAATAGTTCATAATTTATGAATTCAACTATGAGTCACTTAAAAATCAAATGTCAGGTTTGACGTTTAGGTATAAATGTAGTTGCATTCATAAATTAGAAACTATTCCATAGCCGTTCTAGATGAAAATAATTTTTGATCGTACATTAGGTAAATACACAGTACCTAATAGCCCGGGAGCCAGCGACATATTTTTGTCAGTTATTTCCTCCCGGTCGATAATTTGAGAATCGCTTCATTTAGTTGTGCCGTGAAGCGCAGTGATCGTCAGCTGCGGGACCATGGTCGGGATAAGCGATAGCAGCCATCCACGCACGTAAAAAAAAAATATTTTCAGTGATTTCCTCCCTGCTGAAAATTTGTTAAATAATAGCTTACATATCACTTATAGTAATAAAAAAAGTCAGCTGACTGAATGGCGCAGGAAACCTCGTCAGCTGATGCATTTAAATAGGTGAGCGGCCGTCAGACGTGGCTTCCGCGCTACACCTTTGACTGCATCAGCTGACGACTTTCCCGTCGACATACAGCCAGCTGACTTTATTTTTATCAAAACAAATATTCTTTGTATTTTTACACGTTTATACAAGCAGCTGACGTATAATCCGACATCAGCAGCCAGCTGACATTCTTTTATTACTATAAGTGATATGTAAGCTATTATTTAACAAATTTTCAGCCGGGAGGAAATCACTGAAAATAATTTTTTTTATACGTGCGTGGGTGGCTGCTATCGCCTATCCCGACCATGGTCCCGCAGCTGACGTTCACAACGCTTCATAGAGCAACTAAATGAAGCATTATACGAATTATCGACTGAGAGGAATCGCGCTCCTTGGGAGCGGCGTAGTGCTTCCAAACCGGACTCGTTTGTTAGAGGACCGCCCCCAGATGGCTTGTGCAAAATTTCAAGGTGCTATCTTAATTTATTGCAAAAATACGAGTCGACCTCAGGATCCCAAATCGCACTAGTAATCTCGAGCAAAATTGGACGCCGACGGCGCCTGCCGTCGTTTTTAGGCCGGCCCGCTTGGGAAACGTGTTAGTACCTTATCCTTGACCTAAATATGTAATTTCGTGAAAAAAATTCTCGATGAAAAAAATCCGATTTTAGCGCCGCGACGCCGCTCCTTGGGAGCGGCGTAGGGCTTCCAAACCGGACTCGTTTGTTAGAGGACCGCTCCCAGATGGCTTGTGCAAAATTTCAAGGTGCTATCTTAATTTATTGCAAAAATACGAGTCGACCCCAGGATCCCAAATCGCACTAGTAATCTCGAGCAAAATGGGACGCCGACGGCGCCTGCCGTCGTTTTTAGGCCGGCCCGCTTGGGAAACGTGTTAGTACCTTATCCTTGACCTAAATATGTAATTTCGTGAAAAAAATTCTCGATGAAAAAAATCCGATTTTAGCGCCGCGACGCCGCTCTTTGGGAGCGGCGTAGGGCTTCCAAACCGGACTCGTTTGTTAGAGGACCGCCCCCAGATGGCTTGTGCAAAATTTCAAGGTGCTATCTTAATTTATTGCAAAAATACGAGCCGACCCCAAGATCCCAAACCGTACTTACTAGTAGGGATGTTCGATACACCGAAAAGTACCGGTACAATTGTATCGTATCGTATCGATTTAAAAGTATCGGTTCGGGGCAGTATCGTATACAAAACTACCGGTACATGAAATACCGGTACACGTTCGATCCAGGATATTTTCTAGGTTTATTTATACGAACCTTGGAGTGTTAGTATGGCAAATAGAACTGTAGCAATAATAGTGGCAGTAACAATGAAAAATCAATTACAAATGCAATATTAGAAATACATCAATTAAATAGCATACTAACTTTTATAAACGCTTAAAAACTTAAAAAATAACACGAAAATAATGACTGAAACGCATTCATATTTTCCAACAATGTTTAGTTTCATAAACGTATATAAACACTACAATTGCATAAAGCAGCATGTTATAAATATTTAAGCTGAATAATGAACTTTTTATTGTATATATAATCATGTTCATAACATTTGTTGGGATTCATGGTAGCTCTAGTCCGCCAGAGTCAGTCATTCTCCTTAGAATTTATCAATTACGATTTTGCTGTACTAACCGAAACCCGAAGTGTAGTACATACACATGTCAAACGGGAAGATTTCGGCTCAATAAAATCATTTTGTTTTGATTTTTATTCTCCAGTTTCTAGAAGCTGAAAATTACTTATTGAAAGTTATATACGTTCAACCATCTCGCCCTTACTTCCATAGAAGTATAAATATCAAAGAATCTCATTGAGATTGTTTTAATTTTTATGTTAAAAATTTTAAAAAATTCAATTAAGAGACAAAATATAAGTTTTTGGAACCCAGACGACAAAAACCTTGGATCGGTCCTGACGATACTGACCAAAAATAAATCGTATCGTATTGTATCGCTTATTGAAATACCGGTACAAAATATCGAGTATCGGAAGACAAAGTACCGGTACCTCAAAATATCGGATCGTACCGCACATCCCTACTTACTAGTAAACTCGAGCAAAATTGGACTCCGACGGCGCCTGCCGTCGTTTTTAGGCCGGCCCGCTTGGGAAACGTGTTAGTACCTTATCCTTGACCTAAATATGTAATTTCGTGAAAAAAATTCTCGATGAAAAAAATCCGATTTTAGCGCCGCGACGCCGCTCTTTGGGAGCGGCGTAGGGCTTCCAAACCGGACTCGTTTGTTAGAGGACCGCCCCCAGATGGCTTGTGCAAAATTTCAAGGTGCTATCTTAATTTATTGCAAAAATACGAGTCGACCTCAGGATCCCAAATCGCACTAGTAATCTCGAGCAAAATTGGACGCCGACGGCGCCTGCCGTCGTTTTTAGGCCGGCCCGCTTGGGAAACGTGTTAGTACCTTATCCTTGACCTAAATATGTAATTTCGTGAAAAAAATTCTCGATGAAAAAAATCCGATTTTAGCGCCGCGACGCCGCTCCTTGGGAGCGGCGTAGGGCTTCCAAACCGGACTCGTTTGTTAGAGGACCGCTCCCAGATGGCTTGTGCAAAATTTCAAGGTGCTATCTTAATTTATTGCAAAAATACGAGTCGACCCCAGGATCCCAAATCGCACTAGTAATCTCGAGCAAAATGGGACGCCGACGGCGCCTGCCGTCGTTTTTAGGCCGGCCCGCTTGGGAAACGTGTTAGTACCTTATCCTTGACCTAAATATGTAATTTCGTGAAAAAAATTCTCGATGAAAAAAATCCGATTTTAGCGCCGCGACGCCGCTCTTTGGGAGCGGCGTAGGGCTTCCAAACCGGACTCGTTTGTTAGAGGACCGCCCCCAGATGGCTTGTGCAAAATTTCAAGGTGCTATCTTAATTTATTGCAAAAATACGAGCCGACCCCAAGATCCCAAACCGTACTTACTAGTAGGGATGTTCGATACACCGAAAAGTACCGGTACAATTGTATCGTATCGTATCGATTTAAAAGTATCGGTTCGGGGCAGTATCGTATACAAAACTACCGGTACATGAAATACCGGTACACGTTCGATCCAGGATATTTTCTAGGTTTATTTATACGAACCTTGGAGTGTTAGTATGGCAAATAGAACTGTAGCAATAATAGTGGCAGTAACAATGAAAAATCAATTACAAATGCAATATTAGAAATACATCAATTAAATAGCATACTAACTTTTATAAACGCTTAAAAACTTAAAAAATAACACGAAAATAATGACTGAAACGCATTCATATTTTCCAACAATGTTTAGTTTCATAAACGTATATAAACACTACAATTGCATAAAGCAGCATGTTATAAATATTTAAGCTGAATAATGAACTTTTTATTGTATATATAATCATGTTCATAACATTTGTTGGGATTCATGGTAGCTCTAGTCCGCCAGAGTCAGTCATTCTCCTTAGAATTTATCAATTACGATTTTGCTGTACTAACCGAAACCCGAAGTGTAGTACATACACATGTCAAACGGGAAGATTTCGGCTCAATAAAATCATTTTGTTTTGATTTTTATTCTCCAGTTTCTAGAAGCTGAAAATTACTTATTGAAAGTTATATACGTTCAACCATCTCGCCCTTACTTCCATAGAAGTATAAATATCAAAGAATCTCATTGAGATTGTTTTAATTTTTATGTTAAAAATTTTAAAAAATTCAATTAAGAGACAAAATATAAGTTTTTGGAACCCAGACGACAAAAACCTTGGATCGGTCCTGACGATACTGACCAAAAATAAATCGTATCGTATTGTATCGCTTATTGAAATACCGGTACAAAATATCGAGTATCGGAAGACAAAGTACCGGTACCTCAAAATATCGGATCGTACCGCACATCCCTACTTACTAGTAAACTCGAGCAAAATTGGACTCCGACGGCGCCTGCCGTCGTTTTTAGGCCGGCCCGCTTGGGAAACGTGTTAGTACCTTATCCTTGACCTAAATATGTAATTTCGTGAAAAAAATTCTCGATGAAAAAAATCCGATTTTAGCGCCGCGACGCCGCTCTTTGGGAGCGGCGTAGGGCTTCCAAACCGGACTCGTTTGTTAGAGGACCGCCCCCAGATGGCTTGTGCAAAATTTCAAGGTGCTATCTTAATTTATTGCAAAAATACGAGTCGACCTCAGGATCCCAAATCGCACTAGTAATCTCGAGCAAAATTGGACGCCGACGGCGCCTGCCGTCGTTTTTAGGCCGGCCCGCTTGGGAAACGTGTTAGTACCTTATCCTTGACCTAAATATGTAATTTCGTGAAAAAAATTCTCGATGAAAAAAATCCGATTTTAGCGCCGCGACGCCGCTCCTTGGGAGCGGCGTAGGGCTTCCAAACCGGACTCGTTTGTTAGAGGACCGCCCCCAGATGGCTTGTGCAAAATTTCAAGGTGCTATCTTAATTTATTGCAAAAATACGAGCCGACCCCAAGATCCCAAATCGCACTAGTAAACTCGAGCAAAATTGGACGCCGACGGCGCTTGCCGTCGTTTTTAGGCCGGCCGGCGTGGTGAACGTGTTAGTACTTCTTCCTTGACCTAGAAAAAAATTTAAGAGAGAAAAATAAAAAAATGATTTCTTAAATTATTTAATTAATTTATTGTTTATAATAATAATAATTTTAATACAATAAAAATGAATAGACAAAAAGCGTTGTTATTACACATATTAACAATAATAGTTTTTATTTCTAGGAGATAATGACGTTGTATGACACCTGAATTACGCATTTTAAGCTTTGTCCAAATTCTTGGTATTGTTGTATAATAGCGCAAAATATTTTTCTCTGCTACTATAATTCGACTTGCATTTGATAATTTATTGGTGTAGTTTACTTTAAGTTGAAGCTCCTCGAGCGGTTCTGAATTGTGTAGCCTCCCTCTTATGTTACTAGCTCTCGAATCGGTAGTTCATATGTATTCCCTATATTGACCCCAGGAGCCCAAATCCTACCGAACTATCTGTTTACAGCACGGCCTCTCTGATTAAGACGCCTTGACATCTGTTTGATGTCTCAGACGTCACGGCGTCTTAATCTAGGAGGCCGTGGTTTACAAACTTTCAAATTTGGCTAGATTATATGTTTTATATCATTTATAATATAAATAACAATGGCAGGTGGTATTTGTGTAATATATAATTGCTACAATTACAGTGCTTCAAATTGCGCCAAATTGTATTTTCGATTTCCAACGGATCGTGACAGGTAGGTTTTTGTAACGAAACTTCTTGTATGTTTCATTGTATTTATCGTTGCAAATGCCAGGAATGGGTACAGAAATGCCAGCGAGTTGATTTAGATGAAATATTTAAAAATTCTAGTCCAGAGCACATGGTTGGGTTTGCAGCAGATAACCACATGCTGATTGCAGAAAACAAATTGCATCGTACGATGAAACATATAATTTAGAAAACTGAAAAAATATGATAATGCTAAGCTACTTTATCCTAATAAAGATGCGCAGATTTTATCGACAATAATATGTGGCACATCCAATAACTGTTTATTGACTTTTTGAATACATCTTGTTATAAAGTTAAAGCCAAAATGATGTTTGGTTGATAAGCCAGTTGAATTCAAACTATGCGATGAATAAACATTTACGTTAACATATACTTTAATGTTTTGATTAATTGCTTTGTGAAACATATAAATGACTCGTGTGGAATATCTCTAAAAAAAAGAAAATAAAATCAAAGAAAATTATGCATATTTAGCTTATTTTAATTTTGTAACAAAATGTTCTTGTGTTGTAAACAATAAATATATTTAAAATCCCTTGTATTTTACTATTGTGTTGTGAACTATGTAATTATTCAAAAAAATATTTATCTAAACATTTACTTGTAATTAGTGGTGTCAAACACTTTCATATTTTATCGCTGTATTGTGAAAAAGATACTAATGAGTAAAGCCCAGATTTTTAGGTTCTAAAATCTCGCAATTCACGTCTTAAAAACTTTAATTTAGGACTTATAATTTTTGTAGCCTAATTTAGGCTACAACAAAATAACACTATATACTTAAATTTAAATGTAAGTTAAATAATACATACATACTCAGTACAAAATTCTACAGTCTTACAATAATTCTTGAATATAAACTAAGCATTTGTATAATGAACCAAATACTGTTCCAACTTTTCTGACTTAAAACTAATACGTATTTTAACCAAGAGAAAGATCTCTCCACATCACAAGATGTTATTGGAGCAAACTTATATTTGCTCCAGTCGGCACCTACCTACGTCTTCCTCATTCTCACCAGAAAGCAATTTTTTTAAAGTTGAGGATTTCTTGAAAACCAGGATTTTTTAAAAAATAAACAATCAAGTTTAGCATAAGCTTGTGTAGAAATTAAACTTGGGGATTTTGCTAATGTTTCCATCAGTTTTTCAATAATTTCTACAGATTGAGTTAAAAGCAGTCCCACTGTTTCCAACCTTGTACTGTCAATGAAAATTATAAAATGAGCTTTAATATAAAGAGAGATAATTTTTAATATTAGGTTTGTTAAAATACAGATGTGCTTTTTACTAGCCTGCGCCGAATCACTGTCGAAAAATGTAACAACTTCAAAATAAACAATAACAAATTATTCCCGACAAAGAAAAACTGATTTTATATTGTCAAAATTATTTGCATAAAATATAGCACTTTCTATTCAAATGGCCTACCTAGTCAGAACGGTCTCTGGAAAAAGAGCTAAACCATTCAAGGGATCTTCGTACACCTGTACCCTAAGACGGCTTTTAAAAACCTTTCCTTACATTGGACATCAATCCGTCAGCATCTTCCAAATTATTGTTGAACTGTTTCACTTACTAAGTTAAAAGCATATGCAAGACATGTCAAATGAATCATATAATACAGGGTGTTATGGAAATGAGTGCAAATATTTTAACCCGTGATAGAACTCGCTAAACTGAATAACTTCTCCATTTATAATTTTTTCGAAAACGCCCTCAATACAAAAATTATTTTGTGTGCTGTATATTTTCCTCCCTTATCCGAACACCAGAAATTTTTGGATCACGTGACTATTGTTGATGACGTTGCGACAAAAAATGAAGATTCCGCTCGTGTTATTGCTGGCGATTATAATCTAAGAAATATTGTTTGGGAAGTTGAAGAGGTATTCGATGGATTATCTGCGATGAATCTCCCAGGTGAAATTGATCAACTTATTTATGACATGTTTTCATATTGCGTTCTGCGACAATATAATAGCGTTATAAATGTTAATGATGTTATCTTAGATTTAATATTTTCTAATAGCAGCTTGCAATATCTCGAACCTAAACCTCTGCTTCCTTGTGATACGCACCATCCTGCTCTTTCATTTAAATTAAATAGTTCTGAACTACGTGAATTGCAAACGGCAGATATATTTTATTTTGATTTTATTAATGCACCTTACAATATTATCAAGGATAATTTAACTTCTATTAATTGGGAAGCTATTTTTCACGGAACTGATGTAGAAGGTTGTGTTAAAATATTCTATGATGTCCTATATACAATACTTGATGCATTTGCACCAAAGAAAAAATGCAGGAGGAGTCATTTCCCCTCGTGGTTTTCACCTGTACTTATTAATTTGATTAATCAAAAGAAAGCCGCTCACAAAAAGTATAAGCAAACAAAATCTGAACATGACTACCGTAATTTTAGCGAATTACGAAATCTGTGTAAAAATTTTATATCTGTAGCACATAAAGACTATGTAAGAGCAACAGAAGATGCTATCACAAATGATATTAAATGCTTTTGGCGTTATATTAAAAGCAAAAACAATGGTATCAAGACAGTACCTTCTCGAATGTGCTGTAATAATAATATAGCGTCTGATGGAGTTGCTGTTGCAAATGTATTTTGTGATTACTTCAAATCCACTTATATAAATAGTAAGAACGATGTATCTTTCGAGCATTTTGATTCCTTACTACATATTCCGGCACTTAATGTAACATCCGATGAAATCAGCAAATGTGTAAGGGAATTGTGTATTAATAAGGGATGGGGCCCGGATGGTTTGCCGGCTAGTTTCATTTCAATTCCAACGAATTAATAAAGCCATTGCATTTACTTTTTAATATGTCATTGGATAGTGGAGTGTTTCCATCTGTTTGGAAGCATACATTTATTGTACTGGTTTTTAAGAGTGGTAACCGTAATGATGTATGTAATTATAGGCTAATATGTATTCAATCTGTCATAGGTACCTAAAATATTAGATAAATTAGTTAGTATAACCTTTCAACAAATACATGCAACATGTATTTAAGAATATAATTGTTAGTCAGCAGCATGGGTTCTATCCCAGCAGAAGTACATGTACTAATTTATTTCTCTATGTAAATTTCATTTATGATTCTATGGAGGAAGGATTTGTGGTTGACTCTGTTTACACTGATTTTAGTAAAGCGTTTGACAGGGTCAATCACAAGTTACTAATTGCTAAGCTAAAGTCATACGGTGTCGAAGGAACTTTATTGGAGTGGATCATTTCATTTATCACTAATCGTTCTCAGCAAATAAATGTTAACAGTTTTAAATCTGAAAAATTTATTGTACCTTCTGGGGTTCCTCAAGGATCCCATTTAGGACCAATCTTATTTTCTATTTTCATTAATGATGTTAGTTTATGTTTTAATTCAAAATTTCTCCTTTTTGCGGATGATTTAAATTTTTTTAGAAAAATAGAAACCCAAGCGGACTGTATTATTTTGCAAAATGATTTGAACAATCTGTTACGTTGGTGCGCAGAATATGATATGCATTTAAATACTGTTAAATGTAAACATATTAGATTTAGTAGAAAAAGAAATGATACTCTATTCTATTACTATATTGAACATGAATCAAGATCTATATTAGACTATAATTGCGTTATTTGGGTTCCTACATACAATGTACACATTTATAGAATTGAACGAGTACAGCGTACAATTGTTAAAACACTATGCTTTAAGTCTAATATAAGATATGAGAACTTCAGTTATAAACAATTACTAGCATACTTTGGATTCCACACTATGTACATTAGACGTAATTATTTTGAATTGTGTTTTGCGTTTAAAATATTAAATACCTAGCTGTATATCATGTCCAGAAATACTATCTTCATTTAATTTGCGCATTCCTTCTTTTAATGCACGTTTTAATTCCTTAATGCTGCAAGATTATCACCAGACAAATTATGGTAGCAACAGTCCGTTACAACGTATTGTAAAGATTGTTAATAATTTAAAGAATTTAGATATTGTTGGAATTTCGTTTTCAAGATTTAGTCATAGTGTAAAATCATTGTTGGAGATGTGACTTCTACAATACATGTACTTTCTTCGTGTCCCATATAATATTATAAACATTATTATTGTTTTTGTATTTGGCAGCTCTATATTTTATATTTTATGTATATATTTTCAATAACTGTAAATGGTATTATCCGTTAAAATAAAGTATATAAGTATATAAAATATAAAATACTGAGTTAAAATTCAAAACAATTTTACTCTAAAAATGCATACCCGCCTATGGACTAATCTTTTAATTTAATAGCAAAAACACAAAATACATTTCTTTGATATGCAAACGAACAAAAACTGCATAGGTACTGATAAAGCCTTTAGTTCACATCTGGTCACCAACGTACTTTATCGATTGACGTAGGTAAGTTATTGACCGCAGGATTTTTGTGCAAGAACTTTGCAGTTTTAAAATAGTTGTGTCGTTCACCTTTAACTTAGATTTGCTTACCACGTGGCTCGTCAAATTTAGGTAAAATAAACGATTGAAAAAATAAGCGATTAAATGAAAAACGATAAATAGAAAAGTTGTTCATTTTGGTGAGCCGCATCACTGGTTAAAATATTTGGACTTATTTCCATAACACCTTGTATATGTACCGCGTCAGGCAAGTTACGGTAATTTTGGTTTCAAATTTGTAAAATAATACCTTAATATTTTTAAATTTTCGAATTATCCTAATTTAGGTTGTATAAAAATGCAATTTAGGTTTTGTTTAAGATATTTAGGCCGTTAAGAAGAAACTTTGCGTATTTAGGCATTTAGGCAAAAACAAGTATAGCTCAAAAGATGTATTTTTTGATAATTCTTGTCATCTGTAAGTCTCACATCAGTGCCTAAATTAATATGAAAAAGGATAAAACCTACAAATCCGGGCCTTACTCATTATATATCAATTCGCTTTAAACGCATTGTAAATTTCGCGTGTACAAGTGAACGCGCAACATAGCTGATAGCAACGTTGCATTCACGAATAACTGCAACTGTGGCGTGATGGCCAGCGGGGGGGGGGGGGGGGGCAGTGCCGCTCAAGCAGTCAAGAGCGCGTGAATTCCAATTACAAAGGACGTCACGACAACCCATCAAGTGCATTATAAAGTGCCTGTGGTGATCTGCTTTAACAGCAGACTACACCTAGTCTTCTCAAATTGAAATACAGCCTTCGAGACAGTGGCGTAACTATCATATGTGCAGGGGGTGCAAAGAACCTCCGCGCCGAATGTATATAGGCGCCGCGGTAGCGGAGTTTTTTGTGAAAATAAAAGTTTTCCTAGAATAGAGGTTTAAAGCGGCAACAGACTATGATACGTGAGCGCCACTGGGCTCTTTTGAGTGCGCAGTCTTTTCTCCTTTTGAGAAGATTAGAAGTTCCAGCTCTAGTGTGTGTTTGTGATTCTTAGATTGCATAGTACATAGTGCATAGTAACATACTATAAATTCAAAGTTTTAAACCGCAAATTTCTGACGATTGCCTGAGATGCCGAGGTCATAGAGAGTGCCAAATTACTTCAAACTACGTATGAAACTGATCTCGATGACGGCTTACTAAAGCAAATTGTACAATTTCGATCTTCGTACACAACTAGTATTAAATATTGGTGGTGAGGCACTAACACCCCATGAAGGAGCTTGGCCTGCAAGGCGGAAGGTCAGAGCTTCCGTATCCTCGCTATCACACCCGGCAGTCGCGTGTCAAATTCATGACACGTGGTGATGTGGTGAGCATCACGCATTAGACAACCGCATTGTTACCCCTTATTCTTTCGAGCGCAGGTTCCCAATTATTTAAAGCGACTGGGTAGGCCGCCCGCCAGGCATCGATCTGGGATTTGAACTCCAGACTTCCGCGCCGCAGTCCAATGCTCTAACCACCGAGCCACGCTGGCGCTAGTATTAAATATTGCTTATCAGTAAAGGAAGTGGGAGAAAAATGTCTGTCTAATCACACATCATTGGCTAGCTTTACATATTTGTATACAGCTTATATCCTACTTGTTACATCCCGTCACTACAGCCTCCACTGAGAGATCTTTTTCTAAATTAAAAATTATTAAAAATTTTTGCTAAGTTAGATGAGCCAAATACGCCTAAAGAGATTTGCATTACTGAGTATCGGGAAATTAAGAGCCAGTACTCTTGGTTTTAATTCACTGATAGATATGTTAGCTTTAGCAAAGTGTCGCAAAGGAGAGTTTAATTAAAGTGCTATACCTACCTACATATTTATATATCTACTAGGTGGCCCGGCAACCGGCCCCCCAAAAATAATTTGTCTCTGAAACCCCGTTTCACCACTATAGAGTTTTAATTTTATGTCATGTCCATCGTCTTGAACTTAAAAATACATGCCATTTTCGCAATCAACGTCGCAAAAAACCGCAATAACGACACCCATATCGATTTTTAGGCTTATTTGCCCCATTTCACCCCCTAACGGGTAGCGGACCCGAGAGACGTTGTCCTGCCCGAACGTTGGTTTGCCTGCTATTGGCGGGTTTAGCAAACGTTTTTTCGATATTCGAATTTTCGATCTTTTTCATTTTAAAAAATATTGGAGGGTGGTGGGAGGGGGTGAAATTTTGGAGTTATATGTTCTGATATGCGAGAAATCTTTAAAAAATTAAAATAATAAATTCGTCAAAAAATTTAAAAAAAAAATCTAGAACCCGATTGCACCGCCACCTACCGGATCCAATTGTGAATCTAAACCATCCAGGAACCCTCTCAAACAGACACAAAAAAATTCATTAAAATCGGTAGAGCCGTTTAGGAGGACTTCAGTCACGTACTCACGTACAGAAGAATTATGTGTATAAAGATATACGGATGGGGCCATAATTATATATAACAGCAATAAGATAACATGAACTACAAAATAGAATGCTTGAGTAAGAAAGAGATGACCATACAACAAAATTGCTTTAGTAGGCACAATTAGTTGACATATGTCATAATTAAAGTGAGCGTCAAGCCTACTCGAATATTTGCTACTATGTTTATCTCTTTCTTACTCAAGCAATATGTGTTATTTTCTTGTTCATGTTATCTCATAGGCGCCCAGTCATTATTTCGAACAAAGATCTTTGGGACCGAACAAATCAGGTGGACATTAATATAGAAATTAGGAGAAGAAAATATGGATGGTTAGGGCATACGTTGCGAAGAAATAAAACTGAAATTTGCAGAAAAGTTTTGATTGTAAACTTTAGAGTTTCAGAAACAGAGGACGCCCGCGAAAAACGTGGAGGAGAACTGTAAAACAAGAGACAGGAAAGACTATAGCACAACTGAGCCAAAGAGCAAAGGAAAATGACAACTGGAGAGAATATACGAATACCCTATGTCTCAATAGGGAATAATGAGATTATTATTATTATTAAGTTATATTTAATAAAAGATTGAAACATCTAAATGTGTTTTATTTTGCAGTAAGTAACCTTTCATGTTAAGAAAAGAGCTTATTCATTTTCGTTTAAATTTAAAGTGTTGCATGACCAAAAATTACCCCCCCCCCTCTTTTTTCTGAAACTTCTTGTCTACAGCGGCTATCATTTATTCTTGCACACCGGCGCCAAACCGTCTTGTTACGCCACTGCTTCGAGAGCAACAATCACCTTGGAAGCAGCCCTGAGGTTTTTCAGTCGGCACAGTTAGAAACTGCAATTTTGAATTCAAATGAGCACACATCGCTGACCCTGGGCTCTTCTGGCAGAAATACTAAAACCAGGTTAGTTACTATAATTAACTACCGCCATTTACTGTACGAACCAGTAAAATTGAAGAAACAGGAAGCTTAATAGCAAATGACGCAATCTTGCGACATCTGGAAAAGCGCGCGAAGTGAATACAACCTGGCGTCACTGCTGAATCAAGCATTATTAATGCGCTCTAAAACGTATGCATCAGCAAATAGCTAAACGTGCGTTCTGAAAACAACCAGGTCCGGCTTAAGGAATTTGCGTTTGAGACTTACAATATTTTCACGCGGCTTGTGTTTGGACTGTAGTCTTTAATTGCATATAAGGCTCACCCATATTTAAGAAATATCTCAACGCGAGTAGAAATAACTTTCGCACGTAGATATTTATAATAATAACTTTATATTGTTGAACGCGTAAGCTGTATACATTGGCGCCGTTTATTCTTGGTGTTTCAAGTAAATGTATTTTCCTGTATTGTGTTTCTCTGACAGATTATATATCTTTTCATTTAAACTGTTGGGTTTTTATTGCTGGGAGTGTTTGAATGCACAATTTCAGCATTCTAGGTGACAAATAGTAGGCCAGCCAAAGCAATATTGAGTTTCCTTTGTAGCATTATATAGTACATATTACATAAATATCTTATAAACGGACTTTCAATATCATTTCATATTGGTTAGTCTACACAACAAGCACTAAGGAAGTTGTGAAGGTATACCCCTACTTGTATTTTAAAATAATAAGGTATCCACAACTCTCAAAAAGAAAACGGAAAAATTCAGATTAATTTACAAAACAAATTGTGTTTTGTTAATCTGGTGTGGTATTTCCTTCCAAAGGAGGTGATACAGATATCTCAACAGCTTTTCTGTAAGGTTTAACTTTAATATTAACTCATATATTATAGTATCATATATAATAGGTGGATAATCTCACAGACCTATTACCAATAAAAGATGCATCTGAGTTACAGCTGGTACGTACTAAGTTGTTAATCAGAGTCATGTTTAATAGAGATTTCTATAATTTAGCCGTTGGTCATGGTTGGGATCCGTAACCTTAATGGGAACTGTCAGAAATGCTGGGAAATAGCTCTTAATTGTAATTCAGTATAATGTAAATAGGATGGGAATGCAGTTCAAGCTAGGGAGGCATATTGCAGAATGACCAGATGAGCTGAGTGTTGATATAAGCTGTTTAAGCAGAATTTCTACTAACAGTGGAAGTTCCAACTTAAGTACAAGTGATAGAAATCAGTGAGGTCGGTGTAATATCAATATTAACAATTTAAAATTAAAGAAAACTTTCCTTCTAAAAGTAAATATATGTGGTCATAATAAGACTAAGTATACCCTCCTGAGTATACTCAACTATAATAATATAGTTAAAAGTCAATAACATTCTTAAAGTAAAAACTTATAATCCATTAATTTGGTTATAGATATTAACGATACAAGTTTGATTATGAGCATCTTAACGAAACGAGTTTAATTGCCAAAACGAGGCGGTGAGCCGAGTTTTGCGGCAATCAAACGAGTTTCGTTGTGTGCCATAAGCAAACGTGTATTGTTCAATATTTTATCTTCATCAATAAACTCTGGTTCACTGTATAAAAAGAGTGCGGTAATATTCATTACCGCACTGAGTGCGGTAATATCTGTCCATTACCGCACTGAGTGCGGTAATGAAGCTCTTAACGATACTAAAATTAATTTGGTTAAGACGCTATAACAACACGGATGAAGATAAAACTTTTAATAGCATTAATATAATTTGACATTTGTCAGTTCAACTGTCATTGAATGTAATAATTTACTTTACTACATGGCTTAACCATTATAGAATAATTTCTACAAAGCATGTGATGAGAATTGAAAGAATATAAAGTAATTAGAAAAAGGATGCAAAGTTGTTTTAAGAAAGGTAATTATATTGAACCAACACATAAATCCAACAAAATAACTTTCTATTAGCAACTGTGGTGGACAATATAATAAATTGTGGAGCTCCAAAATTACAACCTTCAACCTAAATAAAATTAAACTATTGTATAGACCAGTAAACCTTTTTAGTACTGGATACTTACCAGAAATAGAGTAGAGTGTTTAACATTAAGATTATTTCAGTTCTCATATTCAAGTAAATAAGTTTCTATTTATTAAGGATATATATTGTTATAACTGAATCATAGAGAAGCAGATACCATTGAATCAGTAAATGGTAAATAGCAGTAATTAAAATGCTTGGCGCCCAATCTTTGTTTGTTTACTCTAAATATAACCCTATATGGGAAGGTGAAGTTAACATTAAATCCCACATCTCTTTATACCTAATTGCAAACAAGATTAAAGCTAGCCATAGTAATGCGAATCATTTATAAGTTATCTCGCAGATAATTAGCTATTAAGCGGTACACCTTAGTCATTCTGAGAGGTAAATTGAGTTTTATGTTTCTACGACAGTTTAAACTAGCAAAGAATATGCAATATAAATTAATAATACAGTAGAGCATAGGGCTAAAAGTAAACAAGCAGCATTACAGACTGACAAAGCAAATGCAGAAATTCAGGTTGAAGTCGGAAAGGCTGCAAGGGAACAAAGAAGCAAAGGAAAAGCGATAAAAATGGAATATCAAAAAATAAAGATCAACGGCACTTGGTTCATTTGGGATGAAAAAAGGAGGAATTTCGAAGTGAAGAACAGTCTCTACCTAAGAAGCAATAAAGGCACGAAACTACAAGGAATTAAAACAAAGAAGATGACACCTCAGGCAATGAACATGGAGACAAACAAATCTAAAAACAAAGACGACGACATTGGCAATGCATATACGAACGAGTAAAAATACAAAAAGAAACATGTTTTAACACATTCCAGAAAGTTGGTCACTAGGGGTATACGGAACCAATCCTCCCAACAAACATTAACTACTAATAAAATTTACATGGCACACTAATTGCAAGAACACTAATTTGAGAGGAAAGAAGGATTGAATTAGAGGAGGCTCTAAAAAACATCAAATGCCACATATTGGGATTATCAGAAATCAGATTACCTGGAGAAAAGGGCTTAGAAAGGCAAAGTAGATGGCTACTATATCACTTGCGACAAACAAAAGGCCAGAGAGGAGTAGCTTTTATGATACAGAAAGAATGGAGGAAAAAAGCCAAGCCAGTAAAGGTTATTCAGAAAGAATAGCAGTAGCACAACTAAATCTAGACACTAAAACAAAACTTACCATCATACAAATATACGCTCCTACGAGTACAAGCAGCGAAGAAGAAAAGGGCAGCTTCTATAACCTATTAGAAGAAGCAATGAATGAAGTCAATTGCAAAACATCAAACACAATTTTCATGGGTGACTTTAATGCAATTATTGGGTAGTACAAGAAGAGAAGAACATAAGAGGAATATATGGTTTATGAGAGCGAAATTCTGAAGGAGAAAGACTACTAGAATTTACAGCTAGACACCAGTTAACAATAGCAAATAGTCTATTTAAAAGAAGAAAAGGGAGAAGATAGACGTGTATGGCACCGAATGGAGCAAAAAATGAATAGACTTTATTAGGACAAATAGAAGACACTTAATACACAACACAGAAGTCATCAGCAAATTCAATTTCGACTCAGATCATCAACTAGTATGAACAATTTTAGCACTAAATAAAAACAGAGACAAAGCACGCCTACACGCAAATACTACAGATATGAACTTAAATAAGCTGGACATAAAAACGATCAGAGACAACTTGCAATTACAACAGCAAGAATAAAAGAGCCACTTACTGCAGATTTCCAACAAGCATATGAGAAGATAGATACAGGAATGAGACAAGCAGCGAGTTAGAGTAAAAACAGAATTGACTAAGGAAACTAGAGACGTGATAAACAAACGAGAGGAATTAAAAACAAAAAGACATGAAAGTGCTAGAGCAAAAATAGAGTACTGCGAATACAACAAGCTAACAAAAATATCGATCAAAAAAGATCTGAGAAGGTACGAAGGGGTACTACTAGAACTCTAACTAAAAATAAAGATTTTCGAAAAAAAAATTCTAAACCGGAAAAAATATCTTTTTAAATTTTTAAAGTTCCGGTAGTCCTAATGGGAGTTCTAGTAGCACCCCGTTCTATCGTTAACTTTCATAACATTTTTTGATAGGACCCAAAGTAAAGAAGTTAAGCCCATTTTCGTGTTAGTACTTTTACAAAATGACGAAGTCCTGAAACAAATTTTTGAAAGTTCCGGTAGTTCTAATGGAAATTCTAGTAGCACCGCGGCGAGTTCTATCGTTAACTTTAATTAATTTTTTTGATAGGACTCGAAGTTAAAAAGTCGACGAAAATACGCTCACGAGTGAGTTGTGTTGTATATTAAAACTGTATGAGAGTCAATTGTCACAAAAAATTATTACGTACTTAAAATTTCTTGGCAACCATTAACCACGTTCAAATTAGTTTTAAAATCTATTACGGAAATTATAGTAAATACATATTTATTAAACCTTATTAGCCAATACGCACTTTATTAATAATGATATTTTTGCACATAGGGAATTGTATTCGTTAACTGGAAGATAGTGAAAGTTGGATATATCGGGGCCACCCAGGTAAGCAGCAGGTTGATGATTCTCGGGGGCGGCTAACACAATGGCGGCGGTCTCGACTCTATAGGGCCCCCGCAAATAAGCCTTTTGAGTGGTTCACTTGGTACCTTCCATTGCTTACTTATAAACAGTTATACCGCAGATTGCGATTTCATGTAATGAAGAATGCTTACAACAGACACACAATCAAAAGCTGCAACTAATGTGAACAAGTTACAACGACACACAGCATCTTTGAATCGAAATTCCCAAGAAATCGCATTTCTGAGTGACCCCATTATGTCGAACTTCTCCCCCCCCCCCCCACTCTACATTACTCTACTCTTCCGATGAACGGTCAAACGACAAATTAAACTTAATAAAATGCTTCTACCACGCCATCGACAATATAGAAAAAAACGAATAATTATACAGAGTATCACTAACGTATTTATGAAAATAATTATGTTACGTGATATATAACACTTTCTGTATTACACACAGAAATGCTCCAAATTTTCACACAATCTTTAAAAGCTTTATAAAAACGACACTTTTCGAAAAAAGATCATAAAGTTTTCGAACTGAGCTCACTGTAAAATGAGACTGAACTGGACGTTGAACAAATATGAGAATATAGTTATCACTGTAGAAAATCAAAATATGTTATTAGAATTATCGATAGAACTCATCGGGGTGCTAATAGAACTCCTATTAGAACTACCGGAACTTAAAAAATGCTTTCAGGACTTCGTCGTTTGGTAAAAGTACAAACATAAACATGTACGTAACTTTTTTGCTTCGGGTACTATCAAAAAATGTTATTAAAGTTAACGATAGAACTCGCCGGGGTGCTACTAGAACTCTCATTAGAACTACCGGAACTTAAAAAATGCTTTCAGGACTTCGTCGTTTGGTAAAAGTACAAACATAAACATGTACGTAACTTTTTTGCTTCGGGCACTATCAAAAAATGTTAATAAAGTTAACGATAGAACTCGCCGGGGTACTACTAGAACTCCCATTAGAACTACCGGAACTTAAAAAATGCTTTCAGGACTTCGTCGTTTGGTAAAAGTACAAACATAAACATGTACGTAACTTTTTTGCTTCGGGTACTATCAAAAATGTTATTAAAGTTAACGATAGAACTCGCCGGGGTACTACTAGAACTCCCATTAGAACTACCGGAACTTAAAAAATGCTTTCAGGACTTCGTCGTTTGGTAAAAGTACAAACATAAACATGTACGTAACTTTTTTGCTTCGGGCACTATCAAAAAATGTTATTAAAGTTAACGATAGAACTCGCCGGGGTGCTACTAGAACTCCCATTAGAACTACCGGAACTTAAAAAATGCTTTCAGGACTTCGTCGTTTGGTAAAAGTACAAACATAAACATGTACGTAACTTTTTTGCTTCGGGTACTATCAAAAATGTTATTAAAGTTAACGATAGAACTCGCCGGGGTACTACTAG
This sequence comes from Agriotes lineatus, assembly GCA_940337035.1. Taxonomy (NCBI): domain Eukaryota; kingdom Metazoa; phylum Arthropoda; class Insecta; order Coleoptera; family Elateridae; genus Agriotes; species Agriotes lineatus. The sequence continues at coordinate 39,594 of CALNHX010002446.1, forward strand.
AACTCCCATTAGAACTACCGGAACTTAAAAAATGCTTTCAGGACTTCGTCGTTTGGTAAAAGTACAAACATAAACATGTACGTAACTTTTTTGCTTCGGGCACTATCAAAAAATGTTATTAAAGTTAACGATAGAACTCGCCGGGGTGCTACTAGAACTCCCATTAGAACTACCGGAACTTAAAAAATGCTTTCAGGACTTCGTCGTTTGGTAAAAGTACAAACATAAACATGTACGTAACTTTTTTGCTTCGGGCACTATCAAAAAATGTTAATAAAGTTAACGATAGAACTCGCCGGGGTACTACTAGAACTCCCATTAGAACTACCGGAACTTAAAAAATGCTTTCAGGACTTCGTCGTTTGGTAAAAGTACAAACATAAACATGTACGTAACTTTTTTGCTTCGGGTACTATCAAAAATGTTATTAAAGTTAACGATAGAACTCGCCGGGGTACTACTAGAACTCCCATTAGAACTACCGGAACTTAAAAAATGCTTTCAGGACTTCGTCGTTTGGTAAAAGTACAAACATAAACATGTACGTAACTTTTTTGCTTCGGGCACTATCAAAAAATGTTATTAAAGTTAACGATAGAACTCGCCGGGGTGCTACTAGAACTCCCATTAGAACTACCGGAACTTAAAAAATGCTTTCAGGACTTCGTCGTTTGGTAAAAGTACAAACATAAACATGTACGTAACTTTTTTGCTTCGGGTACTATCAAAAATGTTATTAAAGTTAACGATAGAACTCGCCGGGGTACTACTAGAACTCCCATTAGAACTACCGGAACTTAAAAAATGCTTTCAGGACTTCGTCGTTTGGTAAAAGTACAAACATAAACATGTACGTAACTTTTTTGCTTCGGGCACTATCAAAAAATGTTATTAAAGTTAACGATAGAACTCGCCGGGGTGCTACTAGAACTCCCATTAGAACTACCGGAACTTAAAAAATGCTTTCAGGACTTCGTCGTTTGGTAAAAGTACAAACATAAACATGTACGTAACTTTTTTGCTTCGGGCACTATCAAAAAATGTTAATAAAGTTAACGATAGAACTCGCCGGGGTACTACTAGAACTCCCATTAGAACTACCGGAACTTAAAAAATGCTTTCAGGACTTCGTCGTTTGGTAAAAGTACAAACATAAACATGTACGTAACTTTTTTGCTTCGGGCACTATCAAAAAATGTTATTAAAGTTAACGATAGAACTCGCCGGGGTGCTACTAGAACTCCCATTAGAACTACTGGAACTTTTCAAAAATTGCTTTTAGGACTTCGCCGTTTTGTAAAAGTACTAATACAAAAATGAGGGTAACTTTTTTAATTCGAGTCCTATCAAAATATGTGATTAGAATTATCGATAAAACTCGTCGGGGTTCTGCTAGAACTTCCATTAGAACTACCGAAACTTAAAAAAATTAAAAAGATATTTTTCCGGTTTATTAATTTTTTTTTGTTAGAGTTCTAGTAGCACCCCGGCGAGTTCTATCGAAAAGTGTTATGATATTTTTCAATAAGTATGACTAAAAAAGAGTTGAACATAGCAAAGAACTGTAGAACTCTTTGGAGTGCAACGGAAACTCTTGAAAAAATAACATTTTTTGAACCTGTGGTGCTAACTTCACAGAGGTCATGGGTTGTTCTCCTATTCTACCTTCGAAAATAGGTAGCATATCGGTTTGAACTCCCATATAATTAATTCTTTAATTACCATTTACATTTTCAGGACCATCTTGTACCTATTCTTCTCAACCTCTCTTCTACCTCCTTAAATTTCGTTGAATTTTTTTGTCAAAAAATTAACATTCCTTTCATTCTTTAGAATTTTTCCCTGCATTTCCACTCTGTTGTCTTCTACCTTTTTTTCCATCAGATCAACTCTTTCGTCGACACACTCTTTCTGTGTTTTAATTCTTTCTTCTGTTGTTGACTTCATCCCCTCTAGTTTTCCTTTCAACTCTTCTTTATTCTTATTTAACTTTTCTCCCATGGTTTGTTTTAAAGTTTCCTCTATGTTTGTTTTCTTCCTGCCTTTCCATTCTCACATCATTCTTAACTTCCTCTTTATAATTTTCTAATTTTAAACAAATATTATTAATTTGTAACTGCAATGCTTGTTTATTTTCAATTTGAACTTTATAAAATTCTTCTTTCAACTGTTTCATTAATTCTTCCATCTTTTCTGCATGGACATTTTGATCTTGCAACTTCTCTGCAGTATTTGAATGGCTGCCTGTAATCTTCCTTCCCTTTCCTCAGCATCCTTCTTACTATCTTGCATTATCTTCTCAGCGGTATTTTGAATTGAAGCCTCCAATCTGCTTTCCCTTTTCTCGGTCTTTTTCTCATTTTCTATCAGCCTCTCAGCAGTATTCTCTATTGAAACCTACAATCTAGTTTCCCTTTCTGCAGCATCCTTCTTTATTTCATGTACATTTTTCCTCATTCCTAACATTATTTCCATTAACTTCTCCATATTGTCTTGTTTTCCTGTTTGTTCCTCCTGAATTCTTACCTGATCTCCTTGTACTCCTACCTCTTGCTGTACTTCTTCCATTTCTACCTCTGCACCACTCGCTACTACTTCCATTTCTTCCTGTTCCTCATCTTTTTTTTCTTCAGTCCTTTTGCTTTTCCGTGTAATCTTTTTGTAACGTTTCGCTCGTAATTAAGCGCTACAAAATTTAATTTAAAATTAAAAGCGCTTAATATTCGCATTTTCGCAACGATGGACGTTACAACAATTTAAATTTCCAATGCTCTCGAACATGCAGAATCATCGCGAGCTCCTCGATCGACGCGGCTGGTACGGAGAATCGTTTTCGGCACACCCCTCCTTTAATACACGACGAGTTCCGAGTAGCCGACTGCGGCATAGAAATGGCAATCGCGCCGCGGACTCCAGGAGATTATTATCCCGACGGCGCAAACCTCGCCTCTCCAGGCCGATCCCGCGGCCTCCGCTGAGAATAGCCTCGTGCTTACCTCAGCTGAGCCACCCGAAATTAACCCGGGATTTCAGCCGATTGGCGGACCAGAAACACACCAGAAAATTTCGAGTTTAACTCGAAATAGATTACCAGGTATTCGTTTAAAGACAAATTTGAATCAGCTCATATCTAGAGTCGGATTGAACTGCATTCACATTTCTCGAGACCCCGCCTGACCGTTTAAATACGAAGATCCGTTCGAAATTCAAATTTGAATCGGCTTATATCTGGAGTCGGAATAAGCCGCATTCAAATCTTCTTGGGTCCTGTCCGACAGATTGTGTACCACTAATTTATGAATGGTTATCGTAGTAAGATAGTTGTATTCATTTGCCGGCTTGGTGGTCCGTAGAAGCTCCTAAAATGTAATTAACGTTTTGCTGGGCTTTGGCACTCGCTAATTGAATTTATTGTACGGGGAATAAATCAGTTTCAATATCAAGCACACTCGAATAAGGAAATGCAAAGATTCAGATTCAGGTAAAGCAATAAGGCTAGTACTAAAAATTCAATTAAACGTACGTACAGTTAAGTACGATATTTGCTAAAGATTCCCGAGTGTATATCTTTGGTTATTAGAGCCCGGCACGTATTTCTCAATGTAACGGGCTGTCCTCCGAAGGCAATAAAACGATGTACTTACCCTGTTAAAAATCACATTTTGTCCAGACGGCAAAATAACCTTGCCATGCGCTGAAAGTCAGAAAACAGCCATATGGAATTTAACCCGAGTGCGAGGTCAAACCTCACCGGGTTATCACAATATCACCACCTGCACTGATTCTTGTATAACGTAATCAATTCATAGCTTCAATCAAGTTACTTTATAATCGAAATAAATTGGAATCTCCCGTTTATTTACAGCTGCACTAGTTATCATTTTTAAGTTATTTCTGGTATTACAGAACTGCCAACACAAACACGAAGGCACTATCCTGTCCAGCAACCGAACGTTGGAAATATCGCTGGCACACACCGATGCAAGAAAGGCATCCTACCCATCCAGGGACCAGCCGCAGGATTTAAAACGAAATACGATTCTAACTTGTACATAATTCAGCATATGATATATTTTATTTTATTCTGTACATATTATGTAATAAACGTATTTTCTGTTAAGTCTTGTTCCTTTAAATCAGTCAAAGTGTAAGCAATCAGGACCCTGACCCCCCCAAGTAAAAGCTACCATTCAAAAAGGGCACAATTAATAATGCTACAGGCTTACTTTTCCAAATTAAATATAAATCAGAAATCGTTGTAAAGCCCCAGCTAGCATTACACTTTCATCAGCCATATTTCAGTTTAACTTCTCAATATGTATTTACTTTTATTAAAACCTTATTATCAGCTTTATTAATTTACTATTGCTTGTCCTGTCTTACATTTTTTTTACCAATTTCAAAAGAAATCAGACATGTCACGTTTAATTATGTTTACTTTTACAAGCCTCACGTTTGGTCAAAAATCGTGGTTTATCAATTACAATCTCAATTTGCCCCAGGTATTTGGGCGACTATTAAATTATGAACTGTGTCGTCCAAATACGCATTTTATTTTGTTTTTTTTACAAGCCTTACGCTTGGGCCGCCATTAAATATGGCGTGGAAACTGACTAACAATCACAATTAGCCCCACAAATACTTTGCTAAGCCCCAACGCTGGTCTGCGTCATTAAATATGCACTGGCTACCCTTTCTTGTGCCTTTAAATATGCAAACTTTCAAATATTAATGTTAATTAGGTATTTTAAATTATAAATTGCCCTCCTTGAAATAATGTCAATTATTTCTTTTTATGATAGCGCCTGAAACTCTTACAGGGGTGGGATCCGTTATCTAGTTACTTGTTATTGAAAAATTTATCTTTCAATATTTTAAAAGCTCATTCAAATTGTAAGTCACATCTGAATGTCAACCAAATGTCAAAAATAATTTTCAAATTTCATTGATAAATGCCCAATCCTTAGAATGGTACATTATAATATTTAACAACACAGTAAGTTCCTATTTGTTATTATTTCACCTTATTAACGTCCTTATTTACTTTCTAGTTGGTATGCTCTAAGAAATCACCAACCCTGTATCGTTCTTACACAAGCTCCAAGACAGCAACCTATTTGATATCTGCAGCTCTACCCCTTTATTCTTCCTACTGCAATGCACCTCTATCCAACAGAAAACTCGCTCCCACTGTCCAGCAGCAACAAATCTTGAAATCTCGTCAGCTATCAGCAAACGTGGACCTTCAGCTGCCACAGTCCACTGCTACCTCGAACGCTCTTTCACCCTACGATGGAAGCCCCACTCAAAAATAGATATCCTTGCGTAATCCCAGTTTACTCCTGTCAGATGTTAAATGTAATATTCAAAATAAAGCTGACCCAGTATGCCTCTTTAGTATTTTACTTATATGTTGCAATTCTTCTATCCATTAGTTTTGTTGACTATTTACCAGTAATCTTCTTCAGTTAATTCTTCTTATGCTTGTTCTTTTCAAATTTCATTTTTATAACACCACGCAAATTTTGTTAATATCTTCTATTTATCCTAACCATAGATAGAAATAAACAGGGTTATCTACCATATTTTTAATGATACCAAATTATTTTATACATGTTTTCAGTTTGTTATTTTACTCTCTAAAACAATTTCCTTCACTACCCCATATCATTATTGAGGCCTTCTATTATACCCTTATTTGATTTAACCTACTTAATTCTAACCTTATTAGAATTTTACACCTGTCAGTGATTCTTAAACCGTATTTTAAATATTCTATTTATTTTTATTTCACCTGTAACCTTTCAATAGCTATCTTTCAAATACTAATTTGCATTATCTCAGATTTATTCAGGGAACTATTTAAACATCATCAACTATTATAATGGTTTGATATGGGTTGTAATAACATCCGAATTTCTTTAACAAATTTTTATTTAAACCATGAGCATAATGTAATCACATCAGAACAATATATTATACACATTTCTTGCTATATAGAGGGTTTTTATTTAAAATGTATGTAATAGAAACATGTAATATTAATACAACAAATTACAAAATTACCATTACAACTGAAATTGAAAGGTTCATCTGAAGATATTACCTATTAACCTTAGAATGCCTTTGTATATAATTACGGCGATTAATGGTAATGGGGAAGGAAAGGTAGCAGCAACGTGTCTCCTAAATAATGAAACATGTTTTAACAGAAAACATGTCATAATCGCACCTGAAGATGTAATTATACAGGGTGTTTAAAAAATAAGTTCGGATATTTTACCTACTCATAGATCTCATCAATACAAACAAAAATTCCTAATAAACATGGGTCCAGAAACGCTTCGTTTCCGAGATACAGGGTGTTAACGTTAAGTAAAAATGTAACTTTTTTTCTCCTGAGATTTTTTCGGATTTCGCTTCGTTTTCAAGAAAAAAAATTAAGTCATATTTTTGCACCTCTCTGAATCTGTTAAGACAAAAACTTAAATGCTTTAATATCTCAAAATCCCTTAGCCAATTTTATTGAAACTTTGAAGGTTTACTGGTGCTATTAATGATCATGTTTTGGCACACTTGGATTTAAATTATTTATTCCAGGGGTAGCCGGGATTTTTTTTTTTGAAAACTCGTAACACCCATGTTTATTAGGACTGTTTTATTTGTATTGATGAGATCTATAAGTGGGTAACATACCCAAACGTATTTTTTAAACACCCTGTATATGCATATGCATATCCAAATACGATGGAGAAATTATTGAATCCCGGCCTAACACACTAGAATTTGCGATCACTTCACTAATAGAAGAATATTTTGTGGAAGCGGATAGTCGTTCTAATGAGCCTTTACTTATTCATGAAGCAAAGTCTATGAAGACATTCCCAGTAGAACAACACCTTGTGTGAATGTGAGTCTATGTTAAATGAAAATGCAAGTGGCAAGGCGGCAGAAATAAAGAAAAATAGTGATGTTAATGTGAACTCCACTTACATTACATAAAAAAATTCAAAATTATCCAAAGTAAATTCCCAATGCAATTGAAATTCAAACAATTTGCGGACATGGATACTATCTCTTTGATAAACGACACCATTTAAGAGTATCAAACGCTAAGGTTTTTCTCCAGTATGGGTCTTCATGTGATGTATCAAAGTATCTTTTCGTGCTGCTTTATATTTGCAAATAGAACATAAATACGGTTTTTCTCCTGTATGCTTCTTCATGTGTTTATTTACATCACCTTTTTGTGCTGCTTTATAGTCGCAAATAGAACACGAATAAGGTTTTACTTGTGTATGCGTCTTCATATGTTTAACTAAAAGACCCCTTTCTGCAGCTTTATACTCACAGATAAAACATGAATAGGGTTTTTCTCCGCTATGCATCTTCAAATGTGTAACTAAACAACTTTTTTGTACTGCTTTATATTCGCAAATAGAACACGAATAAGGTTTTTCTCCTGTATGCCTCTTCATGTGATGCACTAAAGTATCTTTTCGTGCTGCTTTATATTTGCAAATAGAACATGAATATGGTTTTTCTCCTGTATGCTTCTTCATGTGTTTATCTACATCACCTTTTTGTGCTGCTTTATAGTCGCAAATAGAACACGAATAAGGTTTTACTCGTGTATGCATGTTCATATGTTTAACTAAAACACCCTTTTCTGCAGCTTTATACTCGCAAATAGAACATGAATAGGGTTTTTCTCCGCTATGCATCTTCACATGTGTAACTAAACGACTTTTTTGTACTGCTTTATATTCGCAAATGAAACACGAATAAGGTTTTTCTCCTGTATGCGTCTTCATGTGATGCACCAAAGTATCTTTTCGTGCTGCTTTATATTTGCAAATAAAACATGAATACGGTTTTTCTCCTGTATGCTTCTTCATGTGTTTACCTACATCACCTTTTTGTGCTGCTTTATAGTCGCAAATAGAACATGAATAAGGTTTTTCTCCTGTATGCGTTTTCATATGTGCATCTAAATAACTTTTTTGTGCTGTATTGTATCTGCACATAGAACATGAATGTTCTTTTGCTGTATGCGTCTTCATATGTTTAACTGGAGAACCTTTCTGTGCTGCTTTATATTCAAAAATAGAAGATGTATGAAGTTGATACCCTGTATGCATCTTCATACGGTTTGCTAAATCACCTAGAAAATGAATAAGATTTTTCACTTCTAGGGGTCTCCAAATAGTTAACTAACTTACATTTACCAGCAGTTTTATCTTCACAAATGGCAGATGTGTATAATAGTTCCGTACGTTCCAAAAAATTACTCGTCTTTTGTTTCATATTCATAAACCCTGCAAAGTAATTGTTCTTCTAAGAAACCTCCACTTGTACCAGAATCAAGCAATTCATCCTTTATATCAACTTCCTCTTGTTTAATATCCAATTCCTGATATGTAGTGTTGTCAACAGTCTCTTGAACAATTTCCTGCTGAACATGTAATTTTACGACTACTTTACTTTCATTTGTGGTCAGTGGTTCATGTAACGTACTGGTTGCGTTAGACAAATTATATTCAACTGATTCATGTTCGACGTCCATTATTATGAAGAATTCAGTAACATATACAATATCTGAAAATAAAATGTACTACAAAACTGAGTTAGGTGAACTTGTTATGCTTAATGGAAAAATATTAACAAGCTTTCTTTTCTGAAGCGAATATCCTTACTTACACGGAATAACATGAAATTTGAAGAAGTAACTTGTTAGGGAATGGGTTAGCCACAAAACTAACGTTGAGTTACTACAAAACACAACGCCAATCAGTGGCCATTACAACCTGGTGGGATCGGATAGATCAAATGGAATTCAAAAGAACTACTATCGTATACAGTGCGTCCCGCAATAGGGTCGCCATAACTTGACCAGGATGTTCTTCGGATTATTTTACAGAAAACGTTTCTACAAACACAAACACAGAATTTTCCTTTCTTGTATGCGAGCTAGATAGACCTATTTTTATAAAAATTTACAGAAGTTGCAATTTACCAACCTTAGTTAATGCATTGAAAATGAACTTGACTAATTTTCAAGTCTAACATAAAATTAGCAAAATCTGAAAAAATTACAAGGGATAGAAATAAAAAAAAGATTTTAAATTGTTCACATCTGTATTACTATTGTTTATTATACGCCACGCGAAGCGTTACTGCGAAGTTCTACTTAAAGTCCCTGTATATAATTATATACAGGGACTCTAGTTCTACTGCATATCAGATCATTAATAAATAATACATACTACAATTTTGAACCTTCTCAGCATCTTGTACAATTTAATATTAATCTGCAATTAGATAAAGATGTTGAATTCGATATTACATTCAAATTTTTTGAAAATGTATTGCTTATATGAGTCATTCTTTATTACATTTGTTAACTGTAAGGAGTTCTGAAAATTACAAATCTTCTGCTTGGCGGCTCCACATATTATTGTTTATAGTTTATTTTGTTTACTCATGAAACGTGCTTTAATGGCAAATATAACAACTGGAGCAAAAAAGGGATTAGATGCGAATAGATCTTTGAGTTGTTTAGTCGATATGTATCTTTAGTTTTGTGTTAATTGTTCAATAAATACATTTTAAAAGAATTTGTTGTTTGAGAGCCACTAAGAATGCAGGTTTTATAACTAATTGGTGCGATATTATTTTGTTGAAATTTTGTTGTTTTTAGTCCATGAAATGCAAAGGTTGTAATTCACCAATTATTTTCATTTTGTTGTATTTTACAGTTGATATGATAAGAATATGTTGTTACAATCCCCTTTATTTATTCTTTTCCCCTTGGGTTTGTAACAATAACGTTTCCAAAGAATGGAACGTCTATGGTTTTAATGTTCTATTAATATGCTATTATACTGTTACTTTTAACTTTCTCGGGCTATTAAAAATTATACGCCGCTTCTTGTTTTAAGCATTTATTTACAACAATTTATCTTTAATATTTACAACAACACAAGAACTATTAAGGCGGAACATAATTTATTTATAACTAATCAGGAACTATTTCTATTTCTAACACAAATACACTTCATTTATTTTCACGCGACTTAAACATTAATGATTTATCTGGCTAGATTTATTTACACACACGCGTTATTTATATGGCAGCTTCCGCATACTTCAAAGCTAAATTCGGACTTCCAACTGAATGATTTATGTGGCTATATTTATTTGTTATACACGCGTTATTTATATGGCAGCTTGGACGCTCCAAGCTGGAGTCGGCACTCGGATTTCGACTTCGACTGTCCTCTTATTTTTTTTTCGCGTATTTATATATGCCCCGGGTGAGTCATTCCGGAAACGTCGAGACCTTGCTCGATCCTTCCCGCAACGCTGAAGTGTTCGCGCGCATGAGTCACCAAGGTCGTTTCTCAAAGGGTGTGACTCATCCATCCGCACGTAAACCGGCTCAAGGTCGTGACATTGCCCCCGCCGTAAGTCGTTCTGGAATGATCGAGACACTGAGTCATACGGCCCGGCCCCAAGATCGTTACACTGCCCAAGCCTTAGAACGCCCAGAACGAGTTGCGTCAGGTGCCTGTCCTCTAGCTTTTGTGGTGGTTCGATGGCGGTATTTGCAGGCGGTACTCTTCTTGCACATGGACTGGCTGAAGAAGCAGCAGTCCACCATGGGCTTAATGCTTCGCAACGGCTGTAACAGCAGACCTCGATCTGGATGCCGGTTGTCATTTGTACTGCCGATCGGTAGGCTATCAGGAACAGGTGAATGCACTGGTCCCAGTCACGCTGATGCTCGGAAACCACCTTGGACAGATGCTTCCCCATGGTTCGGTTAATCCTTTCCACCTTGCCGTCCGATTGAGGATGGAGGGCAGTGGCCCGGGGCTTGCGTATCCCCAGTAGCTTGCAGACGTTCTGGAACAGTCCAGACTCGAAATTCCGGCCCTGGTCGGAATGTAACTTCAGGGGGGCTCTATGACGGCTGAAGCACTCCTTCACCAGAACATCAGTGACAGTACCGGATTCGGAAGGGCGTACGTTTCGGGCCACTTGGTGAAGTAGCCCATGCCTACCAGGATGTATTTATTTCCCGATTCGGTTTCGCGGCATGGTCCGGCGATGTCAATGGCTATCTCCTCGAACGGACCACCGACGTTGTACTGCCACATCGGAGCTCTACGTCTTCCAACCGGTCCGGTTCCTGTAGCGCAGGCTTCGCAACTCTGGCACAACTCTCGGACGTCATCTTTGCAGCTCGCCCAGTAGAACCTTTCTTGGACCTTCTGCAACGTCTTCTTCAATCCAAAGTGTTCCCCAGAGGAGCCATCACTCAGGTGGGACAGAACCTCGGCCACTCTACTCCTTGGAACCATCGATTGTGATCTCGTTTCCCTACCGCCTTCATCTTCCAAGATTCTGGTCAGAACGTTGTTGTCTAGCTGCAAGGAGTCCCATTGCGCCTAATAGGTCTTCACCGTTGGGTTGCTGGCGGAGACCCCCTGCCAGGTAGGTCGACGGCCATGTCGCTTCCAGGCTATAACTGTGCCTCAGTCGGGGTCGTTCTCCTGGCTGTTCCGCAACTCGTCTAGCTCCCACGAGACGTCGACTACAGTGGTACGATTGATGTGTACAGAACGACTCTACAGCTTCGAACAGTGGCCGCAGTCCGCAGGGCCTCCTGGATAACGCATCGGCGTTGCGGTGGGCTGCGACAGGTCGATGATTTATTTCAAAGTCGTACTCTTGTAGGCGCTCGATCCACCTAGCCACTTGTCCTTCAGGGTTCTTGAACTGCAGTAGCCATATTAGAGCAGCATGGTCGGTCCTCAGCAAGACTCTTCTGCCAAACTCGAATGATTTATGTTTTACTACGTTGGTACGGCCGCTGGGATGATCTCCGCACTCGAAGATGTCTTGGTACCGGGCCACCAGATCTTCGATCTTCCTCAGTTCTTGTTGGCTTCCCAGGATCGCTTTTCTTCTAACGGTTGCCGGTTCCCTGTTGACGTTTTTCATCCTTACTGGGATCTTAAGCCCAGTCTTTACCAACGTTTTTCCAACCAGGATACCATGAGTGACCTCCTTGTCATGATCGGGTTCAATCCTGCGCACTACGTTGTCCCGGAGATCGTCATCCAGGCATGCATCCACGACCCTTTCGGTTCGACCCGGCAGAGTAACATCTTCTGCCAATACCACTCGTTCTGCGATCTCTTCTTTCGGGTGTAGGGAAAGCTCCTCCCCACCCACGTGCAACACGCCGCGTTCCAGGTCTGAAATGAACCCACTCTTATTCATAACATCTATTCCCAAGATGAAATCGTCCGCAATGTCAGCACTCAGGACTCGATGCTTGAGGGTTTGACTCCCAATCTTCGATGTCAAATAAATTTTCCCATGTGTGGTCACTGCGCCTCCCGTGGCAGTGCGAAGGCGTGTCTTGTTGTGCAGCAGCGGACCCTCGTCCCATACTACGTCAGACCTGGCGATGAACTTCGTCGCTCTCCCTTAAGTTCATCTTTAAGGTCCTTTTGCGCGGCTTTCAGCTCTTCCTTAAGTACTTCCTTGAGGTCTTCTTGAGTGGCTTTCAATTCTTCCTCAAGTTTTTGGACTACTTTTTCTTGCGCGGCTTTTAGCTTTTTCTTAAGATCCTCTTTAACACCCTCTTGTGCTTTTTCTGCCTTCTTTTGGCCGGCTTTCAATTCTTCCTTACGATCCTCTTGTGCTTTTTCTGCCTTGTTCTGGCCAACTTGCATCAGCTGAAAAAGTTGGCTTAATTGGGCCTCCATCTTGCTGCTTTGGGATCTTGTCACAGGCATCTACAACACACACTTAAATTTATTATCTGACTATCGTTTATCGGTATTTGTTAGTCAATTAGTTTATTTAATGTTTGTCCAATAATTTTTTATAGCCCCTGGTACAACCCGATACCTGACACCACTGTTACGTTTTATGTTCTCGGGCTATTAAAAATTATACGCCGCTTCTTGTTTTAGGCATTTATTTACAGCAATTTATCTTTACTATTTACAACAACACAAGAACTATTAAGGCGGAACATAATTTATTTATAACTAATCAGGAACTATTTCTAACACAAATACACTTCATTTATTTTCACGCGACTTAAACATTAATGATTTATCTGGCTAGATTTATTTACACACAAGCTTTATTTATATGGCAGCTTCCGCATACTTCAAGCTGAATTCGGACTTCGAACTAAATGATTTATGTGGCTATATTTATTTGTTATACACGCGTTATTTATATGGCAGCTTGCACGATCCAAGCTGGAGTCGGCACTCGGATTTCGACTTCATCTGTCCTCTTATTTCCTTTTCTCGTATTTATATATGCGCCGGGTGAGTCATTCCGGAAACGTCGAGACCTTGCTCGATCCTTCCCGCAACGCTGACGTGTTCGCGCACATGAGTCACCAAAGTCGTTTCTCGAAGGGTGTGACTTATCTGTCCTCACGTGCACCGGCTCAAGGTAGTGACATTGCCCCCGCCTTAGGTCGTTCTGGAGTGATCGAGACGCTGAGTCATATGTTTGCAACGGCCCGGCCCCAAGATCGTTACAATACGTTTTTTTCCTCTTGGATCTCAAAAATTATGAAAATTGTAGCACTTTTGGGTGAGTGGTTTTTCTTATAATAAATATCTCTCTTTTCTTTAAATGCTTTTATGTTTTGGGGTATCTTTTAGCCTGATATTGAGGTTTTAGAATGTTAAATTTATAATGTAGAGACATAGAGAGCACTTACTTTGGTGTTTTTTTTATATCCTTCTTCCTTTTTTTTAATTAACATTTTTATAATTAATAATTTGGAATATTTTTTAAGAACCTTTCAATTTATTTGGTAAAATTTTTGGTATGGGTCTTAGTCTTCAGTTAGAAATCATATCTTTTGTTATACTTGCATCAGAATCGCCGTTTAAAGCACGCCTGAGCGTGCGAAAACAGGCGATTAAAGCACGCCGAGCCTTAAAGGTTGTCAAGGAAACGACTGAATGCAACAACGGACGTGGACGCGACAAAAACCTAAACAATTCTCGTAACTATAGTAGCAATATTATTATGGCCTCTCAATTTATCACGACAAAAAGTTTTTAGTGAGTAATTTATTTCCAGTGTTGCAGGTATAATAAAAAATAGCGTAAAGTATTCGTGGATAACTGGTCTTTAAAGCACTTGCTCTATTTCGAGCTCTCCGGCTACGCCGTCGTGCTCGAAAACTCGCTCGTGTTTTAAAGACCTTGTTATCCACTCATACTTTAATATACTATTATGTTCAACAGGATTCCCTAGTAATTCATTATGAAACTGGTGGCCATTTTTTCTTTTGTTTGTATAGTATTACTTCTAAAAAAGTGGAACGATTATGGCTTTAATGCTCAATGATTAGCCACTACTTTATACTTGTTTCCTATTGGATCTCAAAAATTAAGACGACATGACACTTTTGGGTGCGGGTTTTTTAAAAATTTTTCTCTTCTTTACTTTTTCCCTCTTACGTTTCGGTGTTTTACCACCCTGGTTGCGAGGTTATATTTATAAATTATGGAATAAAAGACCACTTATTGTGGTGTTGTTATACTGCTGTTCCAGATATTCTCGTTTTTTATTTTTAATAAATTAATTAATCTGGGAAATGTGATCTCTTTAATGTTTTATTAGGTAAAATTGTTAATGTGAAACTAAAACTTCAGGTAGAAATAAAAATTTGTAGGCTTAACTGTTTCCCCTAAATATTCTTTATGTAAGGGTTGGTCAATTTTCCCCAGGGTTGGTATAATATTATTTCTTTTGGGAGTGTGTTTCTTTTTTAAATTTCCTTCTTTGGCATTGTGCCAAGATGGCGAACTAAACTAACGTGTTCATTAAACTGCTCTCACGTATTTTACAATTAATACACCAAAATCCCAACAATTAAACATTCCCCAGAAAACGCCTTACTTCCAATACAAGAATCTGGTTTTACAATGTAAGTTCGCGTAAAATTAAAATGGCCTGGCTCATCATCAAAAGTTATTAAGAAAGCCGCGTTGAACACAAAAAAGTTTAATTCTAACTGAAAATTTAACCTTACACCTTCAAACTTACCCATTAAATTTACAGACTTTCCAGATATTTAAAATGTTTCCAGATTAATTAATAACTACAAAATTTTAACAAGAAAAACAGGAACAGCAGTATAATAACACCAAAATAATTATCTATTGATACAGCTTTATATTTATAATTCTTCTGTACGGGTGTGTCACTGAACTTCGCCTAAATGGCTGGACCGATTTTGATGAAATTTTGTGTGTGTGTTTGAGTGGGTCCCTGGATGGTTTAGATTCACAATTGGACCCGGTAGGTGGATCTGCAATCGGGTTCTAAGACTTTTTTTATTTTTTGTCGCAATTTTTTCTTTATTTCTCGCATATCAGAACATGTAACCCCAAAATTTCACCCCCACCACCCTCCAATATTTTTTAAAATGAATAAAATCGTAAGTTCATGAATAATAGAATTGAACGGCGCAGAATAACAAGAAATTGCACTCATTTTTTTATTTTGCCTTGGGCAACAGCAATTCGCACAATGACGAAACGAAAAGATTTAAATGTCAAACTTAATGTTAAATGTCACTTAGTACTTATATGGTTTATCGAAAATTCGAATATCGAAAAAACGTTTGCTGAACCCGCTAATGGCAGGGAAGCCAACGTTCTGGCAAAACAACGTCTGTTGGGTCCGCTAGTAATTTATAAAAATAACATCGAATAACATCAAAACTGTGTGATAGAACACGGAAACATAAAAGGAAAGAGAAAAACCAAGAAGGAAATTAAAAAAAACACTCCCAAAAGAAATAATACTATACCAACCCAGGGGAAAATTGACCAACCCTTACATAAAGAATATTTAGGGGAAACAGTTAAATATACAAATTTTTATTTCCACCTGAAGTTTTTGTTTCACATTAACAATTTTACTCAATAAAACATTAAAGAAATCTAAACATTTCCCAGATTAATTAATTTAAAAAAAATATTTGAAACAGCAGTATAACAATACCAAAATAAGTGGTCTTTTACTTCATAATTTATAAATATAACCTTACAACCAGAACACCGAAACGTAAGAGGGAAAAAGTAAAGAAGAGAAAAATTAAAAAAAATAACATGCACCCAAAAGTGTCATATCGTTTTTATATTTGAGATCCAATATGAAACAAGTATAAAGTAGTGGCTTATCATTGAGCATTAAAGCCTTAAGTGTTCCACTTTTTTAGAAATAATACTATACAAACCAAAGAAAAAATTGCCACCAGTTTCATAATGAATTACTAAGGAATCCTGCTGAACATAAAAATATGATTTCTAACTGAAGATTTAGACCCATACCAATAATTTTACCCAATAAATTTTAAGGTTCTTAAAACATTTCCGAAATTATTAATTATACAAATTTTAATTAAAAAAGGAACAAGGATATAAAAAAAACACCAAAATAAATGGTCTGTATGTCTCTACATTATAAAATTAACATCCAAAACCTCATCAATATCAGGGTGGAAAATATACCAAAACGTAAGGGGATTTAAAGAGAAGAGATATATTTGTTATAAGAAAAACCACTCACACAAAAGTGTTACAATTTTCATAATTTTTGAGATCCAAGAGGAAACGTATAATAGCATATTTATAGAACATTAATAACGTATATGTTCCATTCTTTGGAAACGGTATAGTTACAAACCCAAGAGAAAAAGAATAAAGCAAGAGGATTTTAACAACATATTCTTATCATATCAACAACTGTAAAATACAACAAAATAAAAATAATTGGTGAATTTCAACATTTGCATTCCTTGGACTAAAATCAACAGAATTTCAACAAAATGAAATCCCACCAATTAGTTATAAAAACAGATAAGGGGATTCATGTGCCTTTTTAATTGTTTTGTCCCAAATTTTAATTTACAAAAAAATTGTTTTAAAAAAGTCTGAGGAAGCTAGCAAAACGTAACGTGAAATGTCTTGTTTTATTTGCAAATATTATACACTCACCGGCACGAAAAACGGAGCACATTTTTTGATTAGATTTAAAATTGTATCCCTTTGTGATGTTTTATTATTACATTTATTATTATACATTTATTATACATTTAACATTATAACATGTATAATAAATGTATAATAATAAATGTAATAATAAAACATCACAAAGGGATACAATTTTAAATCTAATTTAAAAAATGCAAGTGTATAAACCTGTTTGACACAACTAATAAGTTTGCTTATAACTATTAGTAGCGTAAATCAAAATATCAAAATTAGCTGAAAAAGTTATTCTACTGAAAAATATGACAAGTAATGTCGTGTTTTTTCAACATTAATTTTTGAATAGTAATACAGCTGTAAAAACAATTAATTTGAAAATTAATGCGATTTTAATAATAATAATAATAAATAAATTTATTATCCAACTTAAGAATGTATCCAGATATTACAAAATAAAAAAAAATATATAAATCGGATAATTGGAGAAAGTTCAGTAACGGTCGACGTTACTGTTCTTCCACTTCCCCAGGTTTGATTCAAAGATAACAACAACAAAATTATAATAAAAAAAGAACACAAAACAATAGTTAACTCTTTGATTGCGGTCACAGAAATGTATGTATGATCTATATCCCCTTATAGCAAAATATATTATACATATTACATAATTAAAATGTTACCTATGCACATACATGTACACACATCCAGAGTATAGTAGCCCACCTAGACATCTCGCTCCATCAACCATTCCTTAAAATCTCTTTTAAATTTATCTACCGATAATCCCTTAAATTTTGAGGGTAATTTGTTAAAAAATTTGCAAATGTTATATGAAAAACTCCTCTGAAACATTAACGTACTATAATTGGGCATAGATATAATCCCTCTATATCTAAGATTAAAATTATGAATATCTGTTCGGTAAGTTATTTTGCGACTGAGATATGGTGGAACTTTGGTGATAAGTATTTTGTAATACAAAACAGAATAATGAATTTCTCTACGTTTTCTCATATTAAGCCAGTTAGGTTCCTTTAATTTGTATGTTATTCTTTCGCATTTCTTTATCCCGTAAATCAATCTTAAACAATTATTTTGAACAAGCTGTATCCTCCTACAATCTTCTGCATCAATGCAGTGAGCGTACAAGGTATCAGCATAATTACATTGAGACAGTACTAAGGAATTACATAGCATTACTTTAAGGTTTTTGTTTAATACATATCTGTTGGCGTAAATAAGTTTTAAAGCGCAGTAAGCTTTGCCTATGCAATTCCGTAAATGTGTTTTAAATCTCAGAGCGTGATCGAGAACAACTACGAGACTGGTTGCTCCGTCTCTCAAGAGCAGGAGGGTGTCATTTAAATATAATTTTACATTGTCGTACACAAGAGCCCTATCATTCTTCCCACCAAACAGCATAGCATTAGTTTTAGTTGGATTTAACGATAACGAATGTAATATAGATTGACCTGCAAGGTTTTGCAGATCTTCATTTATTTTAATAATGGCGGAATCTACACTTTCTGGTGGGAAGGACAAGTAGACCTGCGTATCATCGGCATATAAATGATACTGACAATGTTGAAGAGCATTTTTCATTAAGTGATATGTATAGATAGTAAATAAAATTGGCCCTAATATAGATCCCTGTGGTACACCGGTCGAAACCAATGCGGGTTCAGATAGAATCTCATTAAGGCAAACTCTCTGCATTCTTTGCGATAAGTATGCGCTAAAAATATTTATGGCTGATAACTCAAACCCAATATAGTGTAAAATCGATTTTAGTATATCATGATCAAGCGTGTCAAATGCTTTGCTGAAATCCAACAGTATCAACACAGTACCCCGATCGATTGCACCTATTATATCGTCGATTATGTACCTTTCAATGTGTTGACGCAACTGAAGTGCCATTGCTTTTTCTATAATTTTGGACATTACAGGCAAAATACTAATTGGTCTTAAATCCTTGTATTCAGTTGGTTGTTTTTTTTACAAGGGAATTATTTTCTTCTGTTGCCAGAGTTTTGAAAACACTGAGTTACTAAAGCAAAAATTTACTAAACGCGTTATAACAGGAATTATATACGGGCAACAAAGTTTTATCATATCAATGGAAATGTTATCTATGCCATAAGCCTTAGTTGTAATGCTGTTAATTATTTTTAAAATAGTTTCGTCGTTAATACCATGAAATTTACACATTTCAGTAAAATTAGTTTTATTATTGCTACTATAAAAGTTTATTAAGTTATGCTTAGAACTACCGTTAATCACAGGCACAAACGCAATGAAATATTTGTTAATTTTGTTTATATCTTTTAGATGTCTAGGGATGCTTTCGGCTTGCTTAGTCTTATTAATTACACTTAGTCTTTTCAATTCGCATTACATTATCTTTTTGTCACCATTAGATTTATTTAATTTATATTCCATATATGCTTTCTTTTCCAAATTGACTGTTTTATTTGTTAAATTTCTTAAACTCTTATAATAGTCTCAATGTGAGGCTAGTTTAGTTCTTTTAAATTTTGCAGCAGTCTTATCTCGCAGAGGCATAAGCAATTTTAGATTGTCAGTAATCCAAGGAGCACATTATGTTTTTTATGAGCTACTGATGTTTTTAAAGGAAGGTGGAGATCAAATAAATCCAAAATACACTCTTTTATAAATTCAATTTTATTATCAATGTCATTTAGCTCAGTAACGTGATAAACCGGGGCATGCTGCAAATCCAAAAGAAACTGCTCATGGTTAAGATTTTTAAAATCACGATAGCTGTGCAGGGTTGCAAAATATTAACTCGTGGCCTTTAACATTGTTTACACTGCAAGTACCTTTGTCCCTAGCCTGTAACTTTGTGCTTATAAAAATTAGATCAATTAAAGACACACTAGTTTTTGTTAAATATGTTGGTGTATCTATTAATTGTTTTAAACCTAAAGAGTCACATAATAGCAATAATTTATTCGTATGAAGATTTTCTGTACGCAGTAAGTTGACATTAAAGTCCCCAGCACAAACAACATAATCGCCCACTAAAACCGCACTGGAAATCGACTTCTCAAGGGTAATACCACAAAAGGTGAAAATTTTTTGAGATTTTTTTTTGTTCACATGCAAATTATTGCGTTTAAATTTCTCGAAACCAAAACTGCGTTAAAAATTCCGCGAGACCGCAGGTCGAGTGAAATTTGAGCAGTTTTGTTGAGAGAAATTTGCAATAATTTGCATGTTGACGACAAAAATTCTCTTAAAAAATTTTACCTTGAGTGGTATTTGAAAAGATTATTCAACAATATGGGTAGATGACTTTTACCGTGTTCGACAGCACATTTTTAACGTTTTCCATTAATTCAATACTGGAGCTTCCAGCACGATTATTATGAGTTTTTAGAACGACGCTGATTTGCAAACTTTGACTTTGACGTTTTGGTGAAATGTCAGTCAAAGGCTACTCACTAAATTGAAATTATTGAACCCAATCGAGCTCGCGTGAAAACACTGTGACATTGGTGTTTTCAATGACAGTCAATTTTGATTGGCCGTTTCTGACAAATTGAACAATTTTCATTGGTTTGTTCACTATAGTGTTGAATAATCAAGGGTAATACCACAAACGGTAAAAATTTTTTGAGAATTCTTTTTGTTCACATGCAAATTATTGCGTTTAAATTTATCGAAAACAAAACTGCGTTAAAAATTTTGCGAGACAGCAGGTCGAGTGGAATTTGAGCAGTTTTTGTTGAGAGAAATTTGCAATAATTTGCATGTTGACGAAAAAAATTCTCTTAAAATTTTTTTTGCCTTGAGTGGTATTTGGAAAGATTATTCAACAATATGGGTAGATGACTTTTACCGTGTTCGACAGCATACATTTTTAACGTTTTCCACTATTCATTCAATACTGGAGCCTCCAACACGATTATTATGAGTTCTTAGAACGACGCTGATTTGCAAATATTGACTTTGACGTTTTGGTGAAATGTCAGTCAAAGGCTACTTACTAAATTGAAATCATTAAAACCAATCGGGCTCGCGTGAAAACACTGTGACATTGGTGTTTTCAATGACAGTCAATTTTGATTGGCCGTTTCTGACAAATTGAACAATTTTCATTGGTTTGTTCATTATAGTGTTGAATAATCAAATGAATTTAAAAAGTTATTGAACCTAAGTGAAGGTGGCTTATAAATAGCTCCAACACAATAAACTTTTTTATCCACAGCTGCTCGATATCATTATCAGAAGGAAAAATAGTACATTTAAAAATGGTCCTAACATACATACCCACACCTCCTCCTCTTTCAGGGCGATCCACACGATAAAAATTGTATCCCTTTACTGCAACAGTATTACTAGTTATCCCAGTTGTTAACCAAGTCTCTGAAATCGCAATAATATCAAAATCATTACTAAAAACGCAGTCTTTCAAATCTGAAAAGTGAGCAGTTAAGGAGCAGATGTTCAGATGGGCAACCTTTAATAACATGTTACGCATCAATCCAATAAAAAAAATCTTACTTAAAATTTCAATTAACTACTGAAATATACAGTGTGTCCCCGGATTGAGTTCACTATAGGTATAATCGACAACAAATTTTACAATTTTATTTTAATGTTTTGGGATCCCGCCCTGCTTGGTCTGAAAACAATTTTAAGCAGAGTTTTAATTTTTAGAAATTAAGTCGGCCATGAAAAATGTGCAAAAACTATTTTCTATTTAGGTAAACTACCCTTTTTGTTTATGATACGGCAAAATTTTATTAAGAAAAGTTGTTTATAATGATAAATTACGGCCCTATGCAAAATTTCAGAAAGATCTGTTGACTTAGAAAACACCGTTATTTTTTAGATAATTGTATTTTATTTTCAGGTAAACTACTTTTTTTGTTCATGATACGAGAAAAATGTATTAAGAAAAGTTGTTCAGAATGAAAAATTATGGCCCTGTACCAAATTTCAAAAAGATCTGTCGACTTAGACTAAACCGTTATTTTTTAGATTAAACAAATTGCATTTATTAAAAATGACGGTTTCATCTAAGTCAACAGATCTTTCTGAAATTTTGTATAGGGTCACAACTTCTCATTCTGAACAACTTTTTTTAATACAATTTTTCCGTATCATGAACAAAAAAAGTAGTTTACCTGAAAATAAAATACAATTATCTAAAAAATAATGGTGTTTTCTAAGTCAACAGATCTTTCTGAAATTTTGCATAGGGCCGTAATTTATCATTCTAAACAACTTTTCTTAATAAAATTTTGCCGTATCATGAACAAAAAGCGTAGTTTACCTGAAAATAAAATAGTTTTCGCTTCCCTGCCAAGGCCTACTTGTTTTTCAAAAACTGAAAATATTCTTAAAATTCTTTTCAAACCAAGCAGGACCGAATCCCAGAACCTTAAAATAAAATTCTAAAATTTTTAGGTATCTCACCTCTTGTAACCAATCCTGGGACACACTATTGTATTTTCTTTTCAGGTAAACTACCTTTTTTGTTTATAATACGGCAAAATTTTACTAAGAAGAATTGTTCAGAATGAGAAATTATGGCCCCATACAAAATTTCAGGAAGTTCTACTTACTTAAATCAAACCGTAATTTTTTATAAATAGGTACAATTTTAACGGTTTAATTTAACTACGTAGATCTTCCTGAAATTTTGTATAGGGCCATAATTTATCATTCTGAACAACTTTTCTTGGTAACATTTTGCCGTATCATGAACAGAAAGGGTAGTTTACCTGAAAAGAAAATAGTTTTTGCTTCACTGTCAAGGCCAACTTATGTTTTCAAAAACTGTAAATATTCTTAAAATTCTCTTCAGACCAAGCAGGGCGGAATCCCAAAACATTAAAATAAAATTGTAAATTTTTTTGTCAATTATACCTATAGTGAACTCAATCCGGGGCACACTGTACTATAAAAGAGAAGAGCAAAAAAAGATATTGATATATTTAAAAATTATTTAAAGATAAACAAGGAGAAAAATTAATGTTAATGAGTACAACATTTACAAACTAAGGTAACCGCGCTACCGGAAAACAAGAAACGCACACGCAAAAGAAAACCCTGCACATGCATCTGATTTTCCAAAGTTATTCCACAATAATTAACACAGATTTTCCAGATTCTTTATTGTCTTTATTCTCATCTTGCGATTGTTTTTGTTGACAATTATTACGCCATCCTGGGACCACACGTTTTTATAGCCAAATCGCTCGCTTGCATTGTTCAGAATATCTGCCCTCGTTTTTGTGAGGTCTTCTCGTATCACAATGCCCGAACCTTTCAATCTCTTCTTAGCTTGGTAAACACCTGCACGATAGCGATAACTGGTGAATTTGACGATTGTAGCTCTGGGTCGCGCAGTTCCAAATGTTACGGCACCAACCCGATGGCATCGATCTATCATACTTTCATTTAAAACAATTTCTAGTTTTTCATTTAAGGTTTTAGCAATCACGAATTTCTTCGGGTGTATTGTTCCAAGTTGTGTATTGTGTTTATCAACTCCTCATTCTCTTCTTTTAACTTTTTGTTGCTTTTTTCTAACACTTCACACTTTTCCATTAATTTCTCGATCTTTTTCATAACTAAAATAGAAAGTTTTGTAGCACTGACGTCGAGAAATTTATCTTCCGCTAGATTGTCGTTGAAGGTTTTAGCCGCAATCTCACAGATATCCTTTTGTTGTGCTTGCGTGAAGACCATCTTTAATTTGTGTAAATTTTTGGTTACAGCTGTATTTAGGTGTAATAATAATTAGAATATTTGTGTTATATAGGTACACTGTTAAATCACAAGTCAAACAACTATATAAATAACGACTGCAAATCAGAGCAACGTGCTAAACGCGTCTACTCGCTAAGACCGGACATCTCTGTATTCTGTATTTTAAATATAAAAAAAAACAGGTAAGAGATGCATGATAAAACCATGCTTTTGATGTATTTATATTTGAATCTAGATTTAATGCTCCCTCCTAATTACCGTTCCACATGCTCCTGTACTTATTCCAAGCAATGAACCCTGAATGGTAAACAAATAGATGAATATATATTTTTTACCTTACTGTGTGTTAAGTATAATCTGAAATTGAACGCTTAAATAGTATATTATTATACGAGTTTCATAAGAGAGTCACCGAGCTCTGTAGCCTAGTGCGTTGCACGTCTACCTAGCATTCGGGAGGTCATGGTTCGATTCCCGCAACCGTCTGACTTGATTCAGGTTTTCAGGTGGTTTTCCTGAGTCAACAGGGCACCTTCTCGGAGGTGAATGCCGGGGCAGTATTTCTCCACCTTTCCTGACCTTTCTTCCAGTCTCCACCCCTTCTTTCTCTCACCCATCCCGAGTTTTCCGTTCTTGGCTGAAGAGGGACGGAAGGTCCCTACAGCAGCCCGCCCCTAATTGGGGGAATTGAAATGACCTTAATTTTTTTGAGAGAGTCCATTCGTCAATTGTAGCACGCCTGGGTTTGGGGCACGACGAGCGCAGCGAGGAGTGCTGAAATTGAACAAGTGCTACAATGCCTTTTATTAAACGAGTATAATATACTATTTTATCTACTTTGAGTTGCTGATTTTATAGACATAAATTTCGGATACTAAAGATATTGCATTGTGATTTTTGAGCGTAATGATGGCGACATTGTCAAGTGATATTTGACAGTCGCCATCTATTGGACAAAGAATCAATTATGCTGCTCTGTCATTTGAATTAGTTGAAATTTGGTGAAAGCGTTTTGATTCGTGTGTTGTTCAAATAGTGCCTTACCTAGAACAATAATTGTGTTTAATTATTTCGTTAAAAAGTACCTTCAGTTTAAGTTACATTTGATTAGAATAAATGTAATAAATAAAGTTCAGAGATTGTGGTTATGTATTCGACATCTGACGTTTGTCGTGTTATGAGCATGTGAAAGCAAATGTCACCAATCTTATAAAACAAATAGACCAAAAACAGTGTTATAATGGACTCCATTGTAGCACTGTTTTCGGTGTTATAATAACCATATTGTGACATCAAAGTAGATAATAGCTATTCGTGCAACAAGTACTAAAAGTGGCCGTTTATGCACGAGTTTGCACACAATATTTTTTCTACGCCCTTAACTTTACTGTTATTAATCCATAAATGTCGATTTAACAAAGATTTGCATTTATGACAGTTATAATTTATATCATAATGAAGAAATGGCTTTCACGTTCAGGTGAATGTTTCTGGAGCCAGTAGCTGTCAAAGTCAGTTATCAAAGGTAATTATAGATGTACACATTTTACTTTATTCATTACATAACGCTTTAATTATTTAAAAAACACTTTACCTCTAACGCAAGAAGTAACTAGAATAACTTTACAACCTCACTTCTAGTTCAAAATTGTAGTTTTATAACCTCACTTCACTTTTCGCACATGGGCTAAAAGTAAACAGCTGATTTCACTTTTAACACGTTAAATTATAAAACGTCACTTTTAGTTAGCGCTAAAAGGCCTACTTTTAGTGGTGATCGTAGAAAAACTCAGTTAAACAGTCAGTCGGTAAATATTTCTTTATTATTATTAAATACATACATTAGTAACTTATTTTTATAGAAAAATGATGTTGCAGTACAAGTTAATGTTCAATGCGGCGAGACAAAACAGTTACTAAGAGGAAATGCAGTACTGCTGAGAAAGAATGAAATAATCTCAAAAACCCAAAAGAACGATTTGCATCTATTATCTGGGATGAAATGGCCATTGTGCGCTTTCAATTATAATGTCTTGTTCTTCAGCAGCTTCTCTTCGGCCACTCTTGGACATAGGCCTCTCCAAGCTTTTTCCATTCACATCTATTCGGTGCCAACTGATGCGAGTTTCTGCCAACTGTTTCCTTTATATCGTCTATCCAACGTTTACACTTCTCTTGTGTATCCGCGGTATCCACTGCACGATGCGTTTAGTCCACCTATCGTTTCATTCTCTTGCTATGAGCAAGACAATAAAGACATATACAAAATTAAACTGCTAATGAACACAGTCGTACAGTTCGAGGCACCGCACCCTAGCAGAGACGTTCCGCAATGTATAAGATGTCAGCGTTTCGGACACACAAAAAACTTCTGCTTCAAAGATCCGCGCTGTGTCAAATGTATCGGAAATCATTTCACCAAGGACTGCCCCAGAAATACAAGAGATACGGATGTAAAATGTGCGAACTGTCATAAAAACCATCCTGCAAACTACAGAGGATGCTCTGTATATAAACAAGTACAACAAAAAATATATCCTAGACTTAGACAAAAAACATATACATCAAACGTACAACCTGGATTAACCTACGCTCAAACAACAAGACAAAATTTTATACCAACACAAAACAATAATAATCCCAACCAAATCAGAACTGACATTCAAGAGCAACCAAACGACATAACAGAATTGAAAGTCATGATGAAAAACCTGATCATACAAATGGGGACGATAATGAACCTCATCACCACACTTGTCAATAAAGTAGCTTAATGGCGCAAATACTGAAAATAGCAGTGTGGAACGCCAACGGTCTCAGTCAACACAGCTGTGAAGTACAAACCTTCCTACAAAACAATGAAATTGATATTATGTTAATTTCAGAAACGCGTTTTACTAATAAAAGTCACATAAAGATTCACAACTATACAATGTATAATACAGACCATCCTGATGAAACAGCACATGGGGGAACAGCGATTCTAGTTAGAAATAACATCAAACACCACGAACTCGACAAATTCCAACAAGAATACTTGCAAGCGACTACAATCAAAATAACAGAAAATATCAACACCCTAACATTGTCAGCAGTATACTGCCCACCAAAACATAAGAATAAAAAAGACGACTACGGACAGTTCTTTAAAACCTTAGGCAACAGGTTCATAGCAGGTGGGGACTATAACTCTAAAAACACATACTGGGGCTCAAGACTGACAACAACCAAGGGCAGAGAGCTACTTCGAACTATGAAACAGTATAACTTGGGTTATCTATCAACAGGGCAGCCAACATACTGGCCCACGGATCCTAATAAAATACCGGATCTCTTAGATTTCTGTATCACGAAAGGGATAAACAACAGAAAAACCAAAATCGAATCCAGCTTAGACCTCTCTTCAGATCATTCTCCAGTCATTATCACGATGTTCTTAGACATTCAGTATCTACCAAAGCAGCCAGTTTTCTGCACCCAACAGAACTGATTGGCAACTATTCAAAGAAAAAATAGATGAGTCACTCGATATTCAAATTCCACTCAAAACCCCAGAGGACGTAGATGTAGCAGTTGAAAAAATAACCAAAGTCATTCAAACTGCAGCTTGGGCAGCCACTCAAACTCAGGGAAATAAACAAAATAAAGAATACTGTCCCATTACAGTTAAACAAAAAATAGCGGAAAAGCGGAAATTAAGGAAACGTTGGCAAATAGCTAGACACATTGAGGATAAAAGAAAATTCAATAAAGCTACCAAGAACCTGAAAAAGTTGCTATTGGAGTTGAAGACAGAAGCTATTCAAGAATATCTATCAGGACTATCAGCAACAGAAGCAACTGACTATTCGCTGTGGAAAGCTACAAAGAAAATAAAAAGACCAAGACAACATATTCCACCAATTAGGAGAAAAAATGGCAGTTGGGCTAAAACTAATGAACAAAAGGCTGCAGTATTTGTAGAACATCTTACAGAGGTATTCAAACCGTTTGATACAGGAACATCCCAAGAAGATCATGACGCAATTGAAAACTTCCTCGAAGCTCCCTTTCAGATGCATACGCCCATTAAGAAAACCACATATGCAGAAATAGAAAACATTATCAATCAGGAAACTAATCCAAAAAGGCACCAGGGTTTGACTTAATTACAAAATTAAGAAGTACCTCCCACACCCTCTTTATGAACTAATCAAGTCTTACCTTACTGAAAGACACTACTTAGTAAAACAACAAGATACATTAACAGATCTACACCCTATAGCATCTGGGGTTCCACAAGGTAGCGTTCTTGGACCGGTTCTGTATTTACTATATACATACAGCAGACTTACCAGAATCTAAACTAATTACAACCGCTACATTTGCAGACGATACCGTTCTACTATGCTCTCACCCCAGACCTGAAATTGCTACTAAAAACCTACAGTGTGCTATAGCCAAAATACAAATATGGCTAAAAAAGTGGAAAATAAAAGCAAACGAAGATAAATCAGTGCAAATGACGTTTACTACGAAAAGAGAAAACTGCCCTCCCATTACGTTAAATGGTAAACAACTACAACACGCAGAAAGTGCAAAATATCTAGGAGTACACTTAGATCGAAGAATGACTTGGCAAAAACACATCTTTACTAAGAGGAAACAGCTGGGCCTCAAATTAAGACAGATGTATTGGATGATAGGCAAACAGTCACAACTAACAACAGAAAATAAATTACTTATATATAAAGTAACTATAAAGCCAATTTGGAGTTATGGGGCCCAGCTCTGGGGATCTGCAAGCAAAAGCAATATTGCGATTATTCAAAGGTTCCAAAGTAAAACTTTAAGAACAATAGTGAATGCACCATGGTATGTTCCCAATACTGTGATACATAAAGATTTAAGTATACCTACCGTGCAAGAAGAAATTCAAAACAAAAGTGTTAAGTACAGTGATAGACTGAAAGTGCATCCCAATAAATTGGTAGATAAACTTATGGATACAACAGATGAGTTAAGACGATTAAAACGTTTTAAACCTTCAGACCTACCTGAGAGTCTGTATAACTAACTAGTGTCTAGGCTATAAACATGTAAACAGCATATGTTATTAACGTAGCTGGAAGCTAAGAAGGTGAACACTCAATGGAGTGTTTCCTACAAGTCACTTGTAAATAAATATAATATATTGTAAATATATTAAGTCATTTGTATATCTCACATAGCTAGAACTTATTGTCCACTTTGGACAGATTGTTCAAATGCATTGATTCATTAAAAAAATTGTTAAAAAGGTTATTTTTTACTTTTCTAGTTTAAATACGAGCTAAAAATGGAGAAAAGCGGTTGAATTTGACTGGTTTCATTGCCATCGTAAGAATTAAATCGCATGCCTTCGCATGCGTCTTTCTTGTGTGCAAGGCAGATGATTAAAGAATTCTTAAACAAACCAGATTGTAGAATGTCTTTGAATTTCTGGTAGGTATTTTTAATAGTTGAAAATTGCATAGCTTTTTACTTTTATATTTACCATTTTCTAAAGAAGTCCTATAAATAATTCATTTGGTTATGTTAAATGTCTACGATTGTGTATTAATTGTAATAAAGGCCCCATATACAGTGTGGTCCATTAAGTGTGCAACAAATGGGACATTTTTTTATTAGTTGTACAATCAAAATTTAAATACGGTTACAAGTTAGTGCATGTTCGATAACCATATCAGATGCATTTAGAATGGCTCCAAATCAAACAGCATACAGGGCAGGACAAAAATATGAAATTCGTTCAAGAATAGAGTTACCTTATTTCAAAAACTATTGCAAAGTTTTATTGAGAAAAGTTGTTTAGAATCAAAAGTTATGCTCAAATACAAAGTCACGGCCTCCTATTCGAATTTTGATTCTTTTTTGTAAAATTTTGTATTATGTAAATTATTATTAGTAAAGCATTTGCCTTGTTAAAAAGAATATTTGCGAAATTCTAAAGTTCTGTTAAATATCGTTGCAACAAACATGAAGGGGACGGTTACCTAAAAAATATAAACCCAAGTAAATTTTACAAATATGATTCAAGTTGCTAAAAGTTATTTAAAAGTGATGTGGTTGTAGCTACTTTAACTACATATAAAATCAGAATAATAAAAATATGTATAATACGGGGGTAATACAAAATTTTCCAAAACATTATAAAAAATCGAATAGGAGGCCCTGACTTTGTATTTGAGCATAGCTTTTGATTGTAAACAAATTTTCTCAATAAAATTTTGTTATATTTTTTGAAATAAGGTAACTTTATTCTTGAACGAATTTCATATTTTTGTCCTGCCCTGTATATTGTTTGACTTGAAGGTTATCGAACATGCACTAACTTTTGGCGGTATTTAAATTTAGATTGTACAACTAATAAAAAAATGTCCCATTTGTTGCACACTTAATGGACCACACTGTATAGTGTAAGTAAGAAGTGTGATACAAGTTGCACAGCTATTTTTTGTTGCAATTTCATGATGCAGAACAAAGACTGGTATCACATTATTAATTTCTAAAGATTTAATCTTAAGCTTTAATTCCTCTGGCAATGGTATACCTTCTACATCTGTAGAAGTATTGGGAAAAGAACTAGCAACTCGAGAAGAACTTATAAAACTAATACTGTTTGCTAGATATGCATATGCCGAGCATTTCGCAATACCATAGCGTAAAAGTTGCATTGAAGCATCTGTGGCATCAATTGAGCCACCGCTCAACCGAGTATGCGAAAATGTGGTTTCTATTCTAGTTTCAGTGCTAAAACGGCGAGTTCAAAGTTAAAACATAATAGAATCCAACCTATTGCCAAAAAAATCTTACATATAAACCAGTGCTTTGTGTCGTTAAAGTATGTACATTTTTTTTGATAGTTGGTCACTACAAATTGACAACTGATAACATTAATCACAAGCTCATTTAACAATTTTATCAGGTTTTAAATGACAGCTAATAGCAAGAGTATAGAAACAAACCAGTGGCTTGACTTGAATAGTAGTTACTCATACAGTCATAACTTGGAGAGGGCTTGTAAGGGGCTACATCAACAATTACGACAACGCGCCAATTCGTAACGGTACGACACGGTATTTACGAAAAGCCAAAATAAAGCTAGGCGACTAGCGCGTACAATAACTCACATAGGACCGCTGCCCAGCCCATTACAAAAGAGTTGCCGATTAGACTTAAGGCCCATAAGGAGAGAGACTTGAACTTGTGATTACTCCTACGTAACTTTAAATACGCAACCATCCTTACGCTTGTAACTCGGCGGTTTGACTCACACTAGGTACCTGCATTCCTAAATGATAATGACCTTTCTTGGAAAAGGATTAGTTTGCTGATCACCGGATTGTTTCAAAAATAGCTTTTCTAGCAATTGGCAGGCAGTGTCGTGAATAAGTATACAATATACATTCTCCATAGCTAAATGCAATACCAATATATTAACAAATTCATATTTTGAAACACTGAAAGATGTTTACTAATGTTGTTTAATTATAATATGGTTTTGTCTCATGTACTCTTTTTCTACGTATTATTTATTAGAATAAATCAATCAACTAATACAATAATAAATATTATACACCAGTGAATTAAACATATGTTTATTCACGAATCATTCAATTTTGACGAAATTTTGAATATAAAATAAAAAAATATTCAAATTAAGATATAAATTTACCCATTCATCGGCGATTTGATCTAAATTTTAGTAATTATATGTATATTACACACTACCACGAGAAAGAATCATTTAATGTAAATATTTGTAGAAATGATAAAAATATATTGTTCTTCATTGACACTTTTTTAATTCTCTAGTGAATCATAACACTTTTATTTTCACTTGTGAATCATAGACTGTTTATGAAGGTTGTTATAGAGTTAATAATGTCACTTTAAACTCTCAAAATTGAATGAAATACAGTTTCTGAAATTTTTGTAGGTATCTACGATCATTAGGACTGCATGATAATAAAAAAAATATACCTTTTGGCCTAATAGTAACAGAGTTGAATTCATTTTGCATGTACTATAATTCCGTAAGAATCGACAATAATTTATAAAATGATTAATCAAGTAAATCAATTTTAATAAATCACTTGTAAGCTCACAATAATATTGTCTGATTCATCAACTAATTATGTATCTACCGTTTTTCATTATTCATTATAGTTGGATTTCAACATGTACATGTTTATATTCAGATGCATGGTGTTTGAATTGCAAACTTTTCAATAAAATTAAACCTGGCGTTGATAATAACAATATATCAAAAAGCAGCAGCAATAAATAGTTATTTTTAAAATTTCATTTAAAAATGTAGGCTTTTCAAATTAATTTCGGTGTGTGTTTTTTCACTCAGTGAAAAAAAGTGACACTTTGCTTTTAATTTAGGAATGAACGATTTTAAATAGAGGTTTCCTTAGTTACCAGAACTGACCAAAGCACGTGACTAAAATGAATGCAACTAAAATTCTATACAAAATAGGCTTGGATTTGAATGTATAATGAAATTTTAAAAAATCTTAAAAAATCTTATGGACAACTCCTGTTAGCGCGCTTATTCCCTCCACACTTGTGAAAAAAAGTTGCACTTCTAACACTTGTGGTCTAATAGTTATTCATTAAATATTCAAATCCAAGCCCTTTTGTATAGAATTGTATTTGCCTTCATTGTAGTCAAGTGCGTTGGTCAGTTCTGGTAACCAAGGAAACGTCTATTTAAAATCGTTCATTTCTAAATTAAAAGCAAAGTGTCACTTTTTCACTGAGTGAAAAAAAGTGGAACTTCACACACTGAAATTAATTAAAAAAAGCCTACCTACTCTTTTAAATGAAATTTTAAAAAAATATTATCTCATGATACCATGACAGACATCTCATTTTCCAGTTGAATGTTTGTAAAATTAGATAATTGTTATTTATAATAGAACTGGGTAGATGAACTCGGTAAAGCTCGTTCTTCCAGATTTATTTAATTTTTGTATTGATTTGATATTTTTATTTTTATTTTTATTTTTTTTTTATTGTTTGTGGGGTATCAGCTGCTTTGGCTATTAACCCCTATAAATAGTTCTTGCACTTGGTCTAAATTAGAGCGAAAAGGTTAGCTTGCTGAAGAAAGTGTATGAGAACAGCGCTGTCTATATTTTTTAATTCTTCTCCCTCGAATGCCATTCGGGTCCCTCGGTACTGGTTGCATTCTCGCAATATATGATCTACTGTTAGTGACACGCCGCATTCATTGCATATTGGTTTATCTTCGGCTTGTAATAAATGCTTGGAGGTTAGGCATGTGTGACCGGTTCGAACTCTGGTTAACACCACTTGACTTTTCCTCGATAAACCAATGGGATATGAAAATCTCCCCAATTCAGGTAGAAACGTTTTGAGGTATGTATTACACTCGTTCCACCGGTCTTGAAACTTGGATAGCATTCGTTGTTTAATTAATAGCTGCAGGTCCCTCATATTACAAGTTTCATCAGTGACAACGTTCACACCATTTGCAGCATCTTTTGCGGCGGAGTCTGCATTTTCATTTCCAATAATTCCCACATGGCTCGGTATCCATATAAACGTGAGTTTTTTATTGGAATCTAGCAGTTGGTGGCATATGGCTCTTATGTTTACAATAATCGGATCTGTTGCAAAACGATTCTTTAAAGCCTCCAAAACTGATAAGGAGTCAGTGCAAATGACAAATGCAGAGTGATTAGCTTCCATGCATAAACGTAGTGCTGATAGTATTGCAAACGATTCACTAGTGAACACGCTAGTATAGGAAGGGAGAGAACGTTTGATGGTTAGATTTCGATAGACTATCGCGTATCCAGTACCTATGTCAGACTTGGAGCCATCGGTAAAAAGAAAGTGGTAATGACCATAATCTTGTGCCAGCGACAGATAGAGTTGCTTAAGTACGACTGAATTTACTTCTCCTTTATTGACTTGTTGCAAATCCAATCTAATTTCAGGTACGTTGATTAACCACGGTGGCTCTGGCTCTGATGTTTCATATAAATGTAGAGAATGCTCTGGTAGGTGTAGCGTTCGTATTAGTGCATCTGATCGGAATGCAGAGGACTTGTGTCTTGTCTGTTCTTCTCTATACCGAGTAAAAAACGTGGCATCTTTGAAAAGAGATAGAACAGGATGTCCAGCACACATATGCAATCTGATTCGATAAGAAGCGATGATTTTTTCTCTTCTTAAGTTTAAAGGTAGCAAACCAGAATCTGCATAGAGACTCATAGTAGGACAGGTATGAAAAGCTCCTATGGCGTACCGAATACCTCGGTTATGTACAACATCTAATGGTTTTAATCTGCTAGGCTTCGCGGAAGCATACGCCACGCACCCGTAATCGATTTTGGAAAGCACAAGGCTCTTGTGAAGAAGTAAAAGAGTATTTCTATCGGACCCCCAGCTGGTGTGAGCTAAACTTTTAATTATATTAAGCGTTCTCTTAACAGAAGAAACAAGTTGGTCGATATGCGCTTTCCAGGTGAGTTTTCTGTCTAACACTATGCCCAGATACTTAAAAGTTTGGACATTTTCTATCCGCTGTTCCGCAAGTGTAAATACAGGAACTTGGGTACAAGTAGATCTTTTTCTACAAAAATGCATTGATTTAGTCTTAGTGGTTGATATTAAGAGGTTACGTGTCTTCAATGCTCGAGAAAGCTCTGTAAGGCCGATTTGTAGTGAATCTTCAATTAGTAGAGAGGCCAAACTAAATTAACTCGTCAAATAACGATTTTCGTAGGACTGAGTAGGTTTATACCGACAAGTGGTATCTTCTTATTCGGTGGTGTTTCCTGAGTATAAAAAATCATGTTGTCGCTTTCTCAGCCTGTGGAGTGAGGAGCTATGACGTCACAAAGATGGCCATTCTTAGTTCCAGGTTTTAGTACAGAAACCGGGGTTTAACCCAAACATCCAAAAAGAAAGTTCTACCCAGCAGCAAACTATTTAGTACCCTCCTCTTAGTAAGTGGTAAAAAGTTGCGCAACATTGCGCTTCGGGTTTAGGCGGAAGAGGGTCGAAAGCTAGAAAGGTGGTAAAATGGTAGGTTTCAACAGTTTTTCGCGAATATCTCGTTAACTATGAGGTTTAGCGCAAACTTTATCTTATACAAAATTAATATATATTTAATTTACAATAAAAATAGTCTTATGCATTTTTGACTTCTAGACAAGAGTTACGGAGATATTGAGGGGGCAATGATGTCATTATTTTCTAGTTAGCTTGGGATTCATCGTAATCACTTGAAAATGAGTATGTTTCGTTATAAAGAGTATGTTTCGTTATAAATAGTATGTTTCGTTATAAAAAGTACTTAGTAACGCATCATTAACATAGGAACATTTGTACGTGTGTATGTATGTATGTACGCCTATGTGTTTGAATATGACAATATATCTACATTGCTCCCTTCCTTTGTCGTTTTTATCTTAATTTTGCCTATTTTTCCTTTTAGATAAGTCATCATATCGTTTTCCTCTTTCCCACTTGAGCTTTTAGAATTACAGCTACTTAAATTACTTCCATCTTTTGTCATATTTTCCTAAAAATATAAAATCATGTGAATAGCATTGAAACAACAAACTACAAACTTTATCTAATAAGCTTTAAACAAAAAATAATGGATTTTTTTCACAATACATGCTTTTCAGTAAATTCAATGTTCTTAAATGGAAAGTGGCATGTACAACGTACATGGTAGTTACATAATAATAAATTACAGCAATCAGTAACCTAAAAATCGTTAAGCTCTTTTTCATGTTGAGGATTATCTTCATCGATGCCGTCGTCAATAATTAGTGCATCTCTGTTGGTGCACCTATGTCCGGAGCAATTCTTGCACATATTAGAGCATTTCTAGCCACTCTGACGACGCTCACAGTTTCTGACACACACCGTATTACAAGTGCAAACAATGAGGGAAAGCAATTTTTCAGGAGCAGCTGCCTTATGGTTGCAACTGGATGCAAATAACCGCCAATCCTTTTCCAACCCCGCTTTAGCGAATCTTTATTGACATTGAGCCATTGCTGCACTTGATAGTAAACTCTATAAGAGTGTTGTTGTCCAGCTGCTAAAGTGGGGGAAAGTACAGCCAACCTCAAATTTGTGTGTACAGGCTCCTTTGCGATGGTCTGCAAGTAACATTGAAGGCGCAGAGTATCCAAATTATCTGCATTTTTTTATGCAAATATCGAAATGAAGAAATGGTTCCAGCATCAGCTAGCGCATCTGGATCTGCATTTGGGTTGTTAAAAGTCAACAGCTTTGTGTAAAACTCCTTGTCACTTTGCACTTTTTCAGAAGGCTTTATTTTTCCCTTTCTATAAATTGAAGACACGATATCACATCCGGCGAAAGTGTAAGCTGTCAAGACAACATCCTTCATTTCCTCGATACCACGCTGTATGCACCAGTGTAGTAAACTTTTTCTTCTTGGTTACCTTTCTTCGGTACAATCATCTTCAACTGTTTGTTGGCTGGAGCATGAACAACCAACAAGACCAATAAATCGATCTCATTGCCAATTACGATAGCCTCTGTTTCCTTCTTTGATTCGTCAATTACTGTAAAAACGATCTTGATGTCAGCACCGCCTTCTGCCTGAATCACTTTGCAGCCAGCTTGCTGTTGTGTACAGTGATTAGAGCAATCAGTTGCATCTTGTTTTTAGTATTAGTTAGAAATTTTGCTTGTCCAAGAGTGACATTATTTCCATCTTCCACTTTCACTTCAACATGTGTAGTAGTGGATGATCTGCGCAAATGTACTAGTATGTCGTCTTTGGTGCTGCGTGCTTCACCATAACCATCTCGCCTCCCCACTTCCTTGAACCCTTCATATAATACACTTGGAGCGAATATTACGAATTCATAGGCGCAATTTTAGAATTTTTGCCAAACAGAAAAAGTTACATTTTTACCCCCTCCATATATCCGTAATCCTTTACCGGAGTGCAAAAATGCATAAGACCATTTTTATTGTAAATTAAATGTAGATTAATTTTGTATAAGGTAAAGTTCACAGTAAACTTCACAGGTAACGAGATATTTGCAAAAAACTGTTGAAACCTACCATTTTACCACCTTTGTGACGTTATAGCTCGTCACTCCACAGGCTAAGAAAGCGACAACAGGAGTTTTTCTACTGAGGAAACACCGCTAATTACGATGGTATCATTTGTTGGTATAAACCTACTCAGTCCCACGAAAATAATTATTAATTCACTTGGCCTCCCTACTAAATAACCTTGCTTGAATTGCTTATCTTGAAGAGAACAATATCGTCTGCGTACGCACAATAGCATAAAGATGTGCTGATACCAGATAACACTGAGTTGGTGGCTACTAAAAACAGCGTGGCACTTAGTGGGGAGCCTTGAGGGGTTCCGTGCTTTAATGGGTAAGGGTCAGATATTGTGACACCGACTTTAACATTGATGACCCGATTTTTTAGAAATTTTTCTATGAATATGGGTAGATTACCTCGCAGTCCCCAGTCATAAAGTTGACGAAGTATATCACAATGTTGAACAGTGTTGAATGCGTTTTTTATGTCAATAAAGACAGCAGAAGCATGCAAGTTGTGCAGAAAACAGTTGTTAATCGCATTCTCTATGAACACTATTGCATCAGTAGTTGAATGGTTTTTCCTGAAACCAAACTGATATCGAGCCAGTAATCCTCGTTGTTCTAGTAACCAACACAGTCTATAATTGACCATTCTTTCAAGTAACTTGGCGATGCAACTCGTAAGTGCTATCGGCCTGTAATGTGAAGGTTCTGTTGGGTGTTTTATTTTAGGGATTGGAATCACGATTGCCCTATGCCAAAGCTCAGGAAAGTTGCCGCCTTGCCATACAATATTTAGGGAGTCCAAAAGTTTGTTTTTCATTTCCTGAGGTAGATGTTTAATGAGGTCTATTGGAATTTCATCGGGACCTGGAGTATTGCTCTTGGATTTAGTTATTGCATATTCCAGTTCCTCCATAGTAAATGAGCAATTGTACGGTAGAACATCATATTTTTATGCTTCAATTTGACAAATAAGTACCTAATGTCGTTTCGTACGTCAAACATCATTACTTTTCATATTAGTGTTATAATAAGCCGTTTCTAATCCAACTGACTAATGTTAAACGGTGTGTTAATGATTGTGACAAAAAAATTTAGTTTCGATTTTGTTACGTTACGTCATTGTATAATTATAACCATTAATTCTTTGTGATTAAAACAAAAACAAAAATTCATATGAGCATCTTATTAATAATTTAATTTCCTATCGATTTACTTAGAAATATAGAGGGTATACTATTCGAAAAACAACATTTGATATTTTTGAGAATAAAATAATTACACTATTTCATACAATATTTCTTTTATATACATAACTACCAATAGAAAATTGTATCAGATTATTTCAAATTGTGGAATAATTTGATAAAAAAGCCGCTGTCGTACTCGGCCAATTTATATTGAAGCAATAAATACTCATATACCTACTTTGACAAAAATTTTCGGCAATTCTTCGACCGCTCGCGGTATTGTAAGTATGTATATGAAAATTCTCAGGAAGTTATGAGTAGTTTTTTATATTTTGTATATATGACGAAAATAAACAATATCATGCTGCCAGTACCTACGAGTAAATAAATAGCTATTTACGTTATTAGACCGGTAGCAACATTTTTATGGCCGCGCCAATACTTTACAGGTCGAGCCCGTAGGGCGAGACCTGTATGTTTGGCAAGGCCATAAAAATGTACCGGTCGTGTATCGTATAAGATTTTTTAGGATACTGCATTGGTAACTAGCGTTTACATAGTTACAAACGAGTCCGGTAGATAAAATTTACCGGCCTAGACCAGTAGTAGAACTACCGGCCGGTAAATTTTATCTACCGGACTCGTATCCTAAAAAATCTTATACGATACACGACCGGTAGCATTTTTATGGCCTTGCCAAACATACAGGTCTCGCCCTACGAGCTCAACCTGTAAAGTATTGGCGCGGCCATAAAAATGTTGCTACCGGTCTAATAACGTAAATAGCTAATTTTAGGATACTGCATTGGTAACTATGTAAACGCTAGTTACCAATGCAGTATCCTAAAAAAATATTGGAGTGGAAATATTTCGTCCCTAGATGCAGTTAATCAGCGGAAAATAGATTACTGACATTACTGTACTGTAGAGAATAACGGAATTCTTCTGAAACGGAATCACAATTACTATTACCAAGTGCAAGGTTTATTGCATATAACCAAGCGAGAACTCTGTTATTTTGTGATCTATACCAAGGGAGGATTACACGTAGAAGATATTAAAAGGTAAATTTTAAATCACACGTACTTAACATACACACAGAAATTGTGGGTGATAACAAAAGTTTAAAATGTTTATCGATATTTATTGTCAGTCTAAATATGTGCAGAATTAACCTTTCTTGTCAACTAGTTTTTGGAAAGTATTGATTTTTGATTAAAAATTAATATCACCAACAAACGTTCTGTTATTAGCTGGGGCTTTTAGAGCACATGAGGACCTACAAAACTAATGGGCCATTTAGCCCACTAATCTATTTTTATATTTCAAGCAAAATCAAGCATTTACTTTTAAAAACACTACAAGATAAGTATCACTTTACCAGATTATGTCAATTAGCTCATAATCCCTCTGCAGGTAGAAAGTTTTACGGCGGCTTGTTATATTAGTTGCCTAACCGTCAACGACGTAGGCCGCAGAATAGGTAAATAAAATAATCTAAAATAATTTTTTTAACAAAATTGTGAGGTCTAACAAAGAGATACAGTATTTCTCGATGAACTTTTTGTTTAATAATAGATACAGAATTTGACTAGTATGTAAAAATTTTTAAAGAAAACTTTAGGTTTTAAAATATTTGACATGAAATAATAATAAGAAAATCGTAATAATTAATTATCTGTGTCCTTTAGATCGAATAACTTCATGAAGGTCAAATTTGATTGATTTTAAGAATTCTTTACTGCAGGGAGGCCTACTTAGAATTTATTGCTGAAGTCAAGAAAGTGAAAACA
Source organism: Agriotes lineatus (assembly GCA_940337035.1). NCBI lineage: Eukaryota > Metazoa > Arthropoda > Insecta > Coleoptera > Elateridae > Agriotes > Agriotes lineatus. The sequence continues at coordinate 79,499 of CALNHX010002446.1, forward strand.
AGTTTCGTCTCTTTTGGAATAATTTAGCACTGTATAATTGGTTGCGAATATGACTCCTTAGAAGCCTTAAGTGGAGCGAGGGGTGGTCCCACACGAGATCACAGAAGACAACGGCCCAATAAACGGTAAACAGATCTAAAATGATAAGGGGCCACCACATTTCCTACACTAGAAAAATGCATAAGTGAACCCGCTGAGAAAACGTTGAAGTTCACCTAAGCTTGGCAATATTCTGGTCAGCAAGCCGGTTCAACACCATCGGACCTACCTTTTGAAAATCCACTTGATCAGCTGGCCAAACTCCCCTTACACTGTAAAATACAATACGCACAACCCATGCACAATAATAAAGAAAGCCACAGTTAAATTAACATGAAATTTATTGGTAAAATATTTGAATATATATGTAAATGCACATAGAAGCATGAAATGGGTTACTACACCGCAGTTAGATAAATTGCGTCACGTCTTAATCTATTGAAATTATTCGGTAAACTTGACATTAACCCTTGAAATTACTGAAAAACGATATGAACATCAAACTATAATCAAATAGCGGTTGCTACACATGACAAGGGCTACTGCATAAGCTAAATAACAACGGTGTAAACTGACGGTAAATGAATTGTAATGACAGATAAACAACTATAATGTTTTGAAAAATGCAAAAAAGCATACAATAAAAGTTAAACGACCTCGACGTTACGTCAACTGTCCGATGCTTCAGCGAAACACACTGTATACGTTAAATTCGCACTGTAAACTTTAATACAACATACGGTACCTACACTTGGTCGCCGTTCCCAGACACTGCAGAAGACATCAAATAGGGGAATGACTGCCCCAACTCCACGTAAAGATGTGACAGGGCGAAACCTCTTATTATCCGATCAAGGAGGGCCGAGGCCCGCGCGCGACAAAATGGCAGAACGGTAAGCGGGGCCCCGCGGTACGTAATAAGCCGACACTGAGAATCCACAACAGAGAGTCCGTCCAATGACGTAATATAAAGGGGGTTGCCGCCCCTATGACAAACGAAAACTAAGCGGCTTAAACAACAACTACACCCCGTAAGTCTATGTCAAATTCGAGGTTACCAAGTTAGGTTTTGTGCCAGTCTTGCTAACTTCAAGTAATATTTTAGACATAACTCAATCAGTTATTGCTGATGGGAGTAAACATGGCGACGATGGCGGGATTTTCTCGGATCAAAGAATGGCGGCACTTTCCTATATACTCTGGCTCTGGACTTGTTAAAAATTTATAGAATCCAAATTGGAGGGGCCATGTCCTCGCGTCAGCGAGCGAATGAAGCTGGCCGTGCATTCAGCTAGCTGGCAGGCTTTACTAGAGTCTCTGTATATAAAAGATTTCAGACATGTAGGTAGGGTGACTTGTTTTGGATCCACAAACCATGGAGTACCTAATTTTTACTAATTTTAAACTTTGTGGATACTTCTTTCATCTAAAACAAATGAAAAATATCTTTGCTTACATGGTCCTTGATTTGTGGATCCAATAGCTTAACTCTTAGTACATATAGGAACTCTAGCTTTACTAAGACTCAGTTTTTGTTAATCAACGCATGCGACGATTAAGAGTTTGGAGGAAACACTCAGGCCATGAAGAAATACATACTACATATAATGGCAATAACAAAGTTTCAATGAGAAATGTATTATTTTAATACACAATACAGTAATTCATCGTCTGAAGTAGAAATTAGAAAAAAGAAAATTTCCTACAAACATGCTAATTTGCCATTGCCACTAAAAGACTAACCACATAAATCATTTAAAATTTGTAATCAATCTTTACAGTCTTTATTGAGAAAATGAGCATTTTTTGCTAAATATTGACAACGCCATGACCTCTACATGACTTTCGGCATATAACGTTTCAGCTATTGCCACTGAGATGGCGCTGGCTGTTATATGGGTCCAGAGCCAGTAGATATAGAGAGTACCGCCACGTCCGCCATGTTTATTCCTCTGACATATACGTCACTTTGAGGTTTGTAACACAATTGCGTCAACGTGACGTTTGTTGGCAATCCAAAACTTTACTTAAAATTGGCAAGACTGTAAGTCTCTGTCAAATTCGAGGTTAGCAGGTTAGTTTTTGCGTCAGTTTTGACACAAACTGGCGGAAAACATAACCTGATAACCTCGAATTTGACATAGACTTACAGTCTTGCCAATTTTAAGTAGAGTTTTAGACATACCCCAATCAGTCGTTGCTGGTGGGAACAAAAATGGCGGCGATAGCGGCATTTTCACGGATCAAAGAATGGCGGTACTCTCTATATCTACTGGCTCTGTATGGGTCTAGAGATCCTGTATATAGTTTACTAAGAGTTGGGCAAACAGCCTGATTTGACATGCATTTTTGATCCAAAATAGATATTTGACATATGTCGAACAAAGAGGTTATGGGAACCAACCTTGCTAACTTGCCTTTGCGGGGAGAGTTTTCAGAGTATTCATCATTCTTAGGATCACTAGAACCGACTATTAGGAATATACGGCCAATTTAGTTAAGATTTATATTTGCGTGTGTGAAACTATCAGTCGTAACATGTTACAAAATATGCAAATACGGCACTTTTATCACACATGCCTTGCAAAAAGTGATCCAAACCAATCATAATGTATCCCGTTGTTTGCCCAACTCTTAGTAACCTATATACAGGGACTCTATATGGGTCTAGAGACCCTGTATATTAAGTAGGATAAGAGATGGGACAAGTGGAACCAGTTTCCAAGGCTAAATTGATCAGTTTCTGTTTTTCAAACAAAATTTCAAGATGCCATTACCAAACTGACATTTACTTTAAAGGAGAAATTTCTAAATGTCAAATAACGAAAATAATTATTCATTATCAATAAAAATTGCGTCTGATTTTCATAGTCGGATTTTACAGACTGTAGCTAGGTATAAATTATCTATTCACATTATTTAATTAGGTAGTTTCTTTGTAAAGCTTTCTTCGTTTGGCTACTCAGACTTACTTAGTGCAAGAAAATGTTTTCGGTTTTGTGAACTGAACAAACTGCATTCTGTTCGTTTGTATTTCGAATTACGAACCAAACGTGATGAATTTATTCCTGGCGACGAGTAGATTGAACTAGTAAAGTGTAGGTTCAGAACTCTTATTTATTCAAACGTTCAGAAGTGCGAGAACTAACCTTAAAATTGTTTCAGTTTGGGTTTACGTATAGTTAGTTACAAATTCATTTAAAAAGATGTAAGAACATTGCAACCAGCTGTGTAAATATAGACTCCCGGTATAACTTGTCAAATGCGTGATTTCTCTGACACTGTAAAAATATTGTTATTAACCATCTTAATCAAACGGAGCAGCAACAAGAAGGTAATTAAAATTGTTAGGGTAATCAGAAAGTTATTTGATATGATTGATTAAGGGGCTTTTACGTTTCAGCATCCTTTTTAACTATGCGTATGCTGTTACTTCTAAGACTCACGTGTGGCAGAAGCTGAAAGGCGCAATTTTCCCCAAAGCGATGTTGAATACGCTGCGTTGAAGAAGTGACAAATTGTTAATAAATCAATACAGAGAGAAAGGCCAATGGCTGAAGATGGGAAAATTAAGATATTAAAGAAAAGTATGGGTAAAACGAACAGGGAATAAGTGGATAAGCTTCAAAAGGTTATAAAAATAAAATTGAAAACGTTTAGACAACTGGTAGAGGCCAAAAATTCTATCTATCGGAATGGTATCTAGTTCAAAATTATCAAATTAATTTTTAGTTCAACATTATCTATTTTAGAGAACTCTGAAATACTTTCAAAACAACATACAATAGACCAGGTGTAGGCTACTGGGAACAACAAATGATGCAGAAGGTATTGATAAAAAGAACGGCAGTAATGTCAGCAGTGAGTAACTATTATAGAAACTTAAAATTATAGTTTATAAATCTTAAAATTTACATTTTAGTAGATCACGTAGTACCTACTACACCAAACTTACCAAAAACACCAAAAATTAGCATTCGTAATACTAGAAGTCATGCAAGTGTATCAAAAGAATGGCACGAATTGCGAAAAGCCATTGTAGAATGAAATAAAAATTGAGAAGAATTGGAAGTAAAGAAATTCAACAACGGAAACAAATACTCGAGCAATTAAAGCTCAAAAATGAGTTGTTATAGAAGTTATTACATAAATGTATGTACAGTGGCATTAAAGTTACTTTTCATTTAAATAACGTATAGGTATTTTTAATTTTTATATGTATAAAACAAATTAATATGAGTGTTTATTCGTACAAACCATATAATTGAATGTTAAAGCTAATAATTGTTTAAGAAATTGCAAAGTAAAGACAATAATCACTTTTGTAACTACAGAATCTTGCTAAACCAGGTCCAGTAATTCACCATTTTATTGCCGTTATACCTTGGCGCTGGTGGTATTTGTAATGCCTACGGCCTCGGTCACTGAGGATTAACAGATCATGATAATCCGATTATAAGCATGTATTAATTAATAAACAACATAGCAGCTCCAGTGCATCGGGTTTAATATGATCCTTTTAACGAAAAAGTAATTTGCTTGCCTCTAACAAATTTAGCTACAACAGAATTATATGATTCTGCAAGGTTATTGTCCATGTTGTGAAGTAAACTCTAGATGTCATTTGCTATTTTCCTTGTTCTTTTCGTAAATTTTACAGGTTTTTAAATAAGGAATTTGATTTTCCTATATAAAGATAGAAGATAAGTAACAAAATATTGAATACCTAAGATTTAATATATGGCTATACCTCTCCAGATTCCATTTTTGCTTTGCTACAAAATTATTCTTAGTATTTTTTTGTGATTGCCAAACACATGGTGTGGCCGGTTTAGATGATCTTTTAAATTTATAGTTTTTTTCTTTTTCGTCTTTACTTTTAGACCAGTAATTGACAGCTCCAGTGAAGCCAAACATAATTTTGCACCTTCAGATTAAAAAAATATGTTTTGATTTGCAATAATGTCTTTTAATTTAGAAATTTCCAAAATGTTGTCGCTGTCAAAATGAGGGGTAGCACTAAGTTTTTGTAGAAAATTATACGTAACTTTGTTTTTAAAATTTTCTTGAATATTTTTATCTTCATTATCTGAATAGAATTCGCTCCCACAACTGTTTATGTGGAATAATGATGGCACTGCATTATATTTTAGTCTTTTACATGGGGTTTTGCCTGTTGTCATTACGAACTGGTCTGGTGTAAAATGTTCGTCGCATAATTACGATTTTTCAGGATGCAAGTTCTTAATACCAGATCTTTCTACCCATACTTGAATGTAAGGGTAATTTTTTGGAAACCTAAACACAGAAATGTTCTTGCTAGAATGGTTCTTACATCCAACTGCTGAACAGCCAGTCATTTTAGTAAAATTTATTAACAATAATGATCCTCGACACCGAAATGTCAGTGAGGCTAAAGGTGATGAATGAATGAATGCCCTAATAAAAAATCACATAAAGAGAATGCCACTTGTAATTACAGCAAAAACTACAAACGTCAAATGACATTAATAATTTCCATGGCCGGCTGTCACTTTGACATTTGTCACACAATTCAGCAGGCCATGGAAATTGGTTCCAACCTATCAGCATTGATCACTTGTATGTCCCATCTCTAATCTTAATATACAGGGTCTCTATATGGGTCCAGAGCCAGTAGATATAGAGAGTACCGCCACGTCCGCCATGTTTATTCCTCTGACATATGCGTCACTTTAAGGTTTGTAACACAATTCCGTCAACGTGACGTTTGTTGGTAATCCAAAACTTTACTTAAAATTGGCAAGACTGTAAGTCTATGTCAAATTCGAGCTTAGCAGGTTAGTTTTTGCTTCAGTTTTGACACAAACTGGCGCAAAACATAACCTGCTAACCTCGAATTTGACATAGACTTACAGTCTTGCCAATTTCAAGTAAAATTTTAAACATACCTCAATCAGTCATTGCTGGTGGGAACAAAAATGGCGGCGATAGCGGCATTTTCGTGGATCAAAGAATGGCGGTACTCTCTATATCTACTGGCTCTGTATGGGTCTAGAGTCCCTGTATATAGGTTACTAAGAGTTGGGCAAACAACGGGATACATTTTGATTGGTTTGGATCACTTTTTGCAAGGCATGTGTGATAAAAGTGCGGTTTTTGCATATTTTGTAACATGTTACTCCTGATAGTTTCACATATGCAAATCTAAATCTTAACTAAATTGGCCGTATATTTCTAATAGTCGGTTCTAGAGTTCCTAAGGATGATCAATACTCTGAAAACTCTCCCATCAAAGGCAAGTTAGCAAGGATGGTTCCCATAACCCCTTTGTTCGACATATGTCAAATATATAATTTGGATCAAAAATGTATGTCAAATCAGGCTGTTTGCCTAACTCTTAGTAAACTATATACAGGATCTCTATATGGGTCCATGGATATATTAGTACAGGATACGTTCACTACATGTAAACGTACGTCGAATCTTAAAATAACATATCACGGAGTTCGGTACCTTCCCCCATTTCATTCTAACCTATATCACTTTATTTCTCTCTCTCTTTAGACGTATTTCATACAATGTTTCGTAAACTTAATTTTGAAGTTTTGAAATGAAAACGTCAGAAGTGTCATACAATTTCACAGTTTATTCTTCGAAAATTGAACTTTAGCAATGGTTTTGATTGCTATTATCAAAAAGGATATATTCTCTTTGGCTATTATTATCAACCGTAAAACTCAAAGGCGTTAGGGAGTGAATATCTTGCACACCCCCACACCTCATCGAGTGAGGTTATCAAGTGTTACCTGTTGAGGTTATGTTTTCTAATTTGTGTTTATTTATACGATTACTTCTTTTCTACATTTTGTAGCATCTTGAGACCAAAAAGACTATTTCTGGCACCATGCAACACGAGTTAAATGTATTTTATCAGAATTTCTCTCAGTGGCGAGTCCAAGTACCTCTCTAAAGGATAGCGCTATACGTAATTCACGCATTGAGAGTGACAGAAATAGATGGTACGTCTTGTTACACTATATCAACGGCACGCCGTATCTTGTACTTATAACAGGTGGCGCAAAAGTAATCACCCTATCGGAACATGCTCTCATTTTTGCAAATGGTATCTTATGTCATCGCGACTTTGACATTCGTGAAGCAAACAGAAGCAGAATACACATAGACAAACCATGGATCGCTATACTCCTCAAGAACGCGGAATAATTTGTGTCAATGTTTTTGATAAATAATCGGTCAGTGCTTTTGGCTCCACGTGAAATTTGTTGTCGATTCCCTGGTGGTGTGGCATTAAATGTGCAAACACTGTGGCGTTTAGCCACTCGCCTCGAGCAGACTGGCTCAATACGGGACAGTTTCAGTAGCCGTTCGGTCGACAATATCGCTGCTGTGGCTGCAGATGTCCAAGAGGACCCTCAAACATCCACCAGACGATGGGCCACGCACTTGGGTATCGGTAGACGGTCTTTGCAGCGAATTTTGGTGAAAGACTTAAAGATGTTCCCTTACAAGTGCAACCGCACACACAGCATGAACGACAGTGGGTATTCTGAAGCAAGCTTTTCCTGACCGCTTCCTCTCTCGTTTTGGAGATCTGCACTGGCCCGCAAGATCGGCCGATTTGACCGTTCCAGACTTCTTTCTTTGGGGTTTTCTGAAGTCACGGGTCTATACGAACAAGTCACAGACCTTGGCGGCCCTAAAGGAAAACATCTGACTAGAAGTGGAGAATTTATCGCCAGAAGTTTTGAGAAAAGTCATGAAAAATGCTGTGAAACGAGCCCAAATTTTCATCAACTCTGGCGGAGTCCACTTGACTGATATTGTCTTCGAGACTTAATGGAAAAGAAATTAAACGTCTAAATAAACATAATCAACAAACAGAACCAATTCTTTTCATTTACAAATAAAGTTACTGCCTTAGGAAATCGAGTGAGGACTTTTGCGCCACCTTGTATATCTATGTATGGGTCAAGGTTGGTAAAACTGAAAGCGTGTTTAGGAGGTTGCCTCAACTTTCGAAAAAATTAAACTCGCGAGGTGGGGGGGGGGAAGTAACTCGTGACGTCATTAGAGACGGTGTGACATCATACTTTGCTTACATAGTATTTCTAACCTAACTTATTAATTAATAATGCCGAAAGCTTGATGTAAGCAGCGAAAACAGCTTATAGCCTCCCTAATAAGCTTTTTTGAGCAAGAGCGCGACAATGGAGGGCCCTTGATTGCTTTAGCTGCTGTACAAGAGGTTAGCTACATTGTGGAATAAATGTATAATTATTGTAGTATTACATTATAGTGTTTTATTTATTATAGATGGTTGCAAATGCCTTGCAAGTATGTATATCAACTGTTAGTTCGGTTTCACAGACGGTAAAATTAAATGAACATATCAAAAACGAGAAGTAGAAAAAGCAGAGAACTCAGCCCGTAGTGGACATTGACGATTTCGATCAAGTAGCCATAAGAAATGTGGTTTATGAAATGTACCAAAACAGTAAGTAAATCATTTACTCTCTATTGCTGAACATTACAAGTAAGGATATTTTTTGTTAGAACAAGATATTACTCGGACATCTGTATTGCGAATTTTAAGGAAAGAGATATTTACAAGGGAGGGACATCTTCGTTAGAAAAGGTCCTGAAAGATATAGGATTCCGCTGGAAAAAGGATGATCCACGCAGAGGGCTCATGGAGTTGGATCACATTGCATTCCGCAGAGTGGTGTCTTTAAGGAAGTACATTAAAAATCTGCAGCAGGAAAAGACCGTCACAATTTGTATACTTACACGAAACGTGGATTTTCGAAAATGGCACTGTTTGTAGGTCATGGCAACATGAAAATAAAAAACCGTTAAAAAATTAAAATCAGATTGAAAAAGGTTAGCATCATAAGTTTAATAACTGAATTTAAATAATATTATTTATCTATTTTCTAAGATATATCGTGCTTCATGCTGTGAGATAGATGGATTTATTCCTGGTGCCTCATTGATATTTATACCGAGCACAAAAAACCCGGATTACCACGGAGAAATGAATTAGGAAAATTTTTAAAATGGTTTGAACAGCTACTTCTGAAAAATTTGGAGGAGCCATCAATTATTGTTAATGGATAACGCAAGTTATCATAGCACGATAAAACGCCCAATGCTAGTTTGAAAAAACAAGATACATATTATGGATTGGTTAGCAAGTCGGTCAGTGAATATTGAGGGGAATGTATTAAAAATGGAATTATTGCAGTTGGTTGTACAGTAAGTATATTAAGTGAATTTTGTGTGCTAAAGTACTAATGATTTTTTTTCAGACACAAACCTCCAAAAACGTATGTCGCAGACCACCTTGCTGAACAGTATGGACATACTGTGGTCCTACTTCCTCCCTACCATTGTATTTTCAACCCCACTGAAGATGTTTGGGGAATTGCCAAAACTTATTATAATAAGCATATAGGTGAAGATGGGTACGTTGTAGAAAAAACCCTAAATATGTGGCAAAAAGCGTTATGTAACAGCTGAAACGTGGTCAAATTGTGTTGCACAGGCAGAGGGCATTATACAGAAGTGGGCGGACAGGGAAGTGAGTTTTGACGTAGAAGACATTACTCCAATAATAATACAAGTCAACGATGAAGAATCTGATGACACTTGTGATCGTGATTAATTATATTGTAGATAGTTTGCTGAGTTATAGTGTATTTAAATAAATGTAAATTTTTAGTAAGTTTTGTTAATGTTCGTTTTAAGTTATCTTAATAAATTCATAAATGAAGTTATTTAAGTAATGAACAAACATTCGTCATTTTTATAACTGATAGCAACGTGTAATTTTACATTAAGCTAGTGAATCACCCAAGCTACGCTTCGGTGGGAAAGGGTGCTACATGTTACAATCAAAAACACATACAACCTTACCAATTATATATACAAAAATGTTGACAGATGAACATTGAGTATTTGTGATTTAAAATTATACGATTTAATTAAATTAAATATAATTATATTTTACTTTAATTTTTCGTACTTTTTTTTAAAATAAAAACCGGCCTACGATTTAAGTCTAAAAATTAGCAAAATTTTAAACTATCATACAATTTAATCGGTCTAGTATCTTCGAAGGAGATAGCGAATAAAGATACATACATTTTATTTCCAGCGTGATATTTCTTGAATTTAGAATTTTTCTGCTCACTATATTTATAATTTAAAAACTTCATTCTAATATTTATCCGCTGTTTAACAAACATTTTCAGTATAATATCGACATCATAATATTTCATTTTGAGTTTATTAATAAGTTTTTTTGTAATTTTCTTTGGGTTACTTAAACCGGAAGACATATCATTTTTAAATTCCTCATCCAAATTTTTAATCAGGGCAAAAAACTCATCAGAAGGTTGAATTAATTCACCATAGGACAAATGTATTACCCATGGAGGCTACCAAATTATCTACTTGCTTTTCTTGTAAACTATAAGTGTGATTGCCCAGATGAGGGAGACTAGTTTGAAGTTTTTTGGCTATCCATCCTGCTAAATATTGAAGACAGTCTTTTTCTAAATAATCGCTTAGACCGCCGTCATGGAGTTTCTTGACTTCCATGTTTTCAAACGTATCTGTTACGCTTGAAGTTGATGAATCTTCAGCAGGAATCTCAGCGCCAGACTCTCTTATAACTTCACCAACAATATAAATATCAGAACAACGATTGGTATTTGAATTAATTTGGTAGATTTTCCCAATATAATTAATCGCAGCCGTTGTAGAGCATTCGTGGGTGTAGGATGATCGTTTAAACCACCTTGTGTTCTCAATTGGCCAAATAGATTTTCTAGCGAATCTTGGTTTAATCTGTGCGTTAATATGTAAGCTACACCATATAGTTCATGTAAATCTTTAGATAAATGTTTTAACGAATTGATAGATAACAAGATTCCTTTTTGAAATGTTTGTGTAGGGTACGCTGATGGCGTATGTTAACACCAACACGCACCGTTCTTTTCGTTTCGAGTTTAAATAAAACACTTTTCAAGCTTAAAAATGGTTTATTACTAACGTGCCCCAAATGTGGGTGCACACACGAGAGCGGGAACGAGAATAATAAATACACAGATTCGAGAGTGCCTTTAGCGGGGGTGTAGCCGGCGGCGTTCCACCACCCTAAGGCGACTGGTCACCCAAACGCGCGAGAAATTTAAATTTAAATACGGAAGCGACGTAACAGTTTGAATGACCCTTTTTCTCTTGAAAATGACCGTGCTATCCAAATTATACATTTGATCTAAAATGTCATTTTGAGCATCAATATTTTTACCATATGCAGATTTAATAATTAGGTCGTGATCGGGTGTATACGAGTTCATGATGTCATACCATGAGTTAACAAGCTATATAAAATTGGAAACTTCAATTGCTGCATTATTATCGGGATAGTAATGTCTTAACGCTATTGCTGTTGTATGACTCAGTAATTCTGCTGCCATACGAACATTCTGTCTTTCAGTAAACCCTGCTACATGTCCATTTTAGAAGCCCAACGTTGCAATGTTGAAATTCCTGTATTAATAAAAAAAACTATTAGGTAATTAGGTATGGTATTTTATCATTTTATTGATATGTTATAACATAATGGATCATCAATTAACCTGGTAATGGATAATTCAAGGATTCTCTTAGATATATTGTTACGGTATTAAAAGAACTTTACGACACCCACCCAAGGTGAGCATCGCACCACGGAATCAGTCCTGAAAAACTGGCACACTTGCCCTGAGATCGGCTAAAAATAGGCTAAAGGCCACGGCTGGAAAGCTCAGGGAGTCGGGCGTGAGTCACACGTTACGTTCTGGGCAAGCGTGTTGCGGCATATATATATATAGGGTATGTCAAAATTATGAGGGCGCCACCAAGCCTGTCTTAACCCGACTAAACGGGCCTGGACGGTTAGACGGGAGCGAAGCACGCAAAATACTCCGTCGATAGGATTACTCAAGAGTTGCAAGGTCAAATAACAATTTCGGGATTGCCTTATGCAAAGATTGTAATTAGGTGCCGATCCGACCGCGACTACGCAGCTGTCTCACCCACCTGTACGCTCAAAGCTCCCTCGTCCCGTCGCACAATAATCAGTACACTGAAGGGGGCGCTTATCTGAAACAGAACATGCACAAGTCGAAACAAAACAATAGTTCCCTTAACTAACAAATCATGTATTGAATCACGGGTTACAGTGGGGCAGCGGAGTGCGTCGCCCTATATCTATGAATAGATTATATCTAAGAAAACACCAGCTGGCGCGCGCTCTAAACCTAGCGACAGATGTTGAACAGTAATGAACAAAGTAGCACTTGTAACATAGACAGTCTGTAATTTGGAATGAATGTACAAATATGCGGTTTACATTAGGCGTCGCAAAATGCATGTTCGTTCAGAGCGGTGCCGTGGCGCGTAGCGTTAAGCGTTGTAGGGAGAAACTCGGAGTACTCGCTCTAAACGGAACATGCATTTTGCGACACCTAAAATGTAAACCACTTCGCAATAAATAATACACGGTCAATAATTGCGAAATAATTTTTATATTACACTGAAGTCTTCAGCTAAAGTGTGTGCAAATTTCAGCCGCTAATATTAATAATTGAATGTGCAGCAATTTAAAAAAGAAAAATTCTTTGGCTTGTTTGGGTCGTACTGTAATCTTTTTTTAATTTCGGAGAAAATTGGCAGCTTACGAATGGTGCTTATGTAATTTGGGTACAATTAAAATTGACAAAAATATTCAACATTTTGTGCGCCTAAAAAAAGATCACTCTTCAAATTAAATTTGCACATATTTGCAAGTGCAAAAAAATTTGCGCTCATATTGTGTGTAGTAGTATAACTCTTGAGGTGCAAAATAAGCCTATGCTGATTGCTGTACGACTTCTGCAAGCTGTGTAAATCAATTTCTGCGAAAACGTATTTTTTTCGAAAAAATGATTTATACAAAAAGTAATCAATATTTTTGGAAATATTAAAATCGTGCGTTTTCTGCTCATCGAGTGCTATGCTTTATGAAAATTTCAACGTTATATAGGTTTTTTTTTAAGTTAAGAGCAATTGAAAAATCGGTCATTTTTAGCGGTTTTTTAGCGATAACTGTTTTTCTAATGAATCGATTTTGACCATCGACAGCTTAATTTATTTGTTTTTTTAAACTACATAAGCCTGTTTTTTTGGAAAAAAATTATCGTTGTTTTTTGCTCTTTTATATGCAAAAACCCGTTTTTTCATTACTTTGACTGCAATTTTGAATAACTTCTCCACTGATTCAGCTGTTGCTTTTTAAATCATTCAATTCTACGTGATTTGTTCTATAAAACTACATGCTCACTTTTCAGGTAGTATTTTTGTCAAAAAATCGAGGTATTTTCGACAATTTGACTGGCCTAATAGTCAAGTAGAACAAAAAAGTAATTTGCAGTCCAAAAAATAAGTAACTTCAAATTTTTGACACAGATTAGGTAGGACTTACGATAAAGTGGTTTAGTATGTAATAAAAATTATGCAAAACCTTTATCGAGGCAAATAAAATGTTTGCTTCTAAGATTATAGTGGACGGAACATTAAAGTTCCGTTATATTGTACGTACCAGATCTTTGGATTAAACTTTTTTATTTAAATGTTATAGTGCAAACTGTAAGTGAGCTATTGAGTACATAAGTTTACAATATTGAGCTACCTCGTATATTTTAATGATAATAATTTAATTATTCAATTCATTACAGTACCTACTCGTTTGTTCCTTCAACCATTTCAGTTGGATTAACATTTATTTCAGAAATATCCTCAGTTAGGTCCTGAAATACTACACTTTTTCTGAAGCCAGAGACGTAGCTAGAGATCAACGGGCCCTGTATCATAAACTGCCAAGTGAGCCCACCACGCCCACCCCACCCCATCAGGGTATTATTAAATAAACGTATGCAGATATGAACTCAATTGTTACTTTTTAACAAAACGAAATATAATAATAAAAACTAATAAAAATAAATAATAAAAACATCTGTAAATGGGTTTACACCGAACTTTCCTCGCGGGAATTAGATCAATTGGCAAATTTTTTAAAAATGTATCCCGCTGGGGTTTGAACTCGCCGCATCTGCGTAGCGATCATAACTGCATCGATAAGACAAACTGCTCCATCTAGCCTTATTGAAATGAGTGCGGCGTTCGCCTCTATTTAACGGAACTGTCTTATTGTTGAAACGTTTCAACTATTTTGTGACATTATCCTGTATCTGTTGAGTTCTATTTTCGGCAAGTGTAAAGTCTGACCTATGTGAAAAATATTACTTCTTTCTATTTCCAAATTAACGCAAAAATAAACAAAATTTTATTTTTGTAAAGTGCTCACCCTATATATATTTGTCTGGATTTTTCTCGGTTTCATGCTAGGTATATATAGTTATAAAAATATCATCTTCTTCCGACAAATAGTTTTTGAGTTATACCGCCAACAGACAGACAGACAGACAGACAGACAGAGAGACAGACGGAATTGAGAAAACCTGTTTTTCGTCATCTAGGGACCCTGAAACGTGAAGATCTGAAGAAATCTTGGAAGGTGATTTTTTCGTGATTACAATTCTTCCTTCGTCTTTCAAACGAGGGAAGTAAAAAGTAAAATTTAATTACATAATTATTTTTTCCGCCAATCGTACTAGAACTGTCACATTATTGACAAAATTTTGTTGAGCAAAGTCAAACATTCCATTACATCAGCGGTTGCTAGGCAATTTACAATAAAACTGTACAAGAATAATTCAAACATTCTATTACATCAGCCGTTGCTAGATAATTCACAATACAACTGTACAGGAATAATATTCCCGGCCTAGGCAGGGAATATTCGAGTACTATTTCCTAATTTTTTTAATTACTGGTATCGATTGGCGGAAAAATAGTATGTGTATCTTGGACAAAAAGCAACATTCCCAGACTCCTGTGTTGTTGGGCTCGGCATTCGCCTCGCCCAACAATATTCACGGTCGTCTGGGAATGTTACGCTTTTCGTCCTAGATACACAATGTACTATTACTAACGGACATATTACGTAAAAAGAGGAGTAACTCATAGTTTACAGTTTATATATATTTACATAAGTAAGAAACAAGTAAATGGAAAATAACAAGAACAAAGGTTGAAGTAAATAATAATTATTTACAGAGCTACTTTCCGAACTTTTTTCTCCGCGAAAATGTCCATATTTGAAGATGATTTTAATTTTTTAAGCCCTTTCTTTTTGATAGATAATATGGCTAAATCCGATATCCAAACACTTTCCGCATATATAAACGTAAATTGTTAAATGTGACCTGAGCAAGAGTTTCCAAATTAAATTTATATATTTATTTTTTAGAGCTTGAGTGCTGGTGGGCCCCACTGGCTCTTGGGCCCTGTATAATTGATACGGTAGATATAGCAGTAGCTACGCCCCTGTCTGAAGCCGAAATGACAAAACTACAATAGGTTTAATTCTATCTAGTGTGTATACATACCCGCAGTCTCCGCCAAAGTTTGCAAAATATGAGGACACTGTATAAACTTAAAAAACACAACGTATTTGTTTTGACAAAAAAGTACGTGTAATATCTCCACGAACCTTTGGTACAATTCTTTCGCCTTGATCCAACTTATTTGCTTTGCTCTTCTTATTGCGTTTCCGATGAATCGCTGTACTGTTTTGACATCTTTTTGTAGGTAGTGTATATTGCATTCGCCATCTTTCTGGATGAGGGTTGGCCATGATTTCGTTTTATCAAGTTACTTTTTTTATTATATTTTTTGTTACCTTTAGGTTTTCCTGTTATTAAAAACTACGTTTTACGGTGCTGCCAAATCTAAATTTAGCGATTTTAAAAAGATCTCGGTAGTTCATGTCAAGCTCGTGTCAATTTGAATTCAAGTTGAATTAACGCAGCAAGATGCCTAAAACGATATCAAAAGAAAATGTTTTAAAACCCTACGAAACATGCGGCCTAATTTAATCCATGATTGTCTGGTAAACAGCGTTTGCAATATTTTTGGGGTAAAGATAATTACATACATGTTTTGTATATTTACCTAATAACGCATTAATTTTTAGGTTGGGAGGTCAACAATAGAAATTATTATAAAACAATAGCCTAAAGAGTTGCAATCTTCTGACGTTGGCGTACGCTCTAAATCTAGTTTATATCAAAATAATTTTTTTAGGAAGGACTTGCAACAACTGATTTGGCAATATAATTCCGAAAATGGGTTTTTACAGTAAGTGATTTATTGGCTGATGTTAAGGAACAGTGTGGGTTTACGGGAGGGAGAACATTGCTATACAAAATTCTAAAATCTATGGGATATAAGTATAAACTTACTAATGGACGCAAACTTGTATGTGAACAAAAGCAAGTTGTTGCATCCAAAATTAGTTTATTGCGAAAATATCTACATTATAAAAATTCCGATGAAAATATCATCTTCGTGTACCTTGATGAAACGTGGATCTGCCAAAATGGATCTACGATTCGTCGTTAGGTTCACGAAGATGATAGTAAAATTAATCCATCTAAATTCAGGGGGGAGGGAAAACGATTCACAACTCACCTTGCACAGGGGTCCGACCTCCTTTAACACATGGAAAAAGATCTTACAGGCCTAGAAACAGCAGTTGGCTTCATTCCAACGCTCGCTTTTACCTTCAGGTTTCCCTATATTGGATAGCCGAATTTATTGCAAACAATACTGTTTATCGTTCGCTGGTAGGGCAAAACCTTTTCAGCATACTAGAAGCGTATCTTGTTCGCAACCCGCCGCTAATTATTGCTGCGTTTGTGATGTAGGTCATACAAAGTTTTTAATTTTTTTTATAACTACATCTTCAAGGTAAGAATACTCAATTCAGAAGAAATATGGTCACCTTTCATCCCACATCTTAAAAAGCCTCACGACAAAACCCTTTTTGGCTTCGTTGTTAGTTGTGATCGGATGGGCACATGTTGCGTCTCTTGATGTTTAGACTCGTCAGCGTACCGACATGCTCTCTTATTTAGTTAGGATGTGAGGGCAGAATCCTTGACTGTCAACTTACACTTTTTGTACAGACTTCGCGTCTGTTGGCGTACAATGATGTGTATGCTTTTGTGGATAACGTCCACTGAGACATACAGTAGGTGAGTATATTTACTCCACCTGCTGTGGTACCTCAATTGCATGAGGTCACACACAACTACCTGCCTCTCCGTCGCAAATGATGTAACTTTTATAAGAAGACTAGTCAGAGAATTGATGACCGGACCCCTGTGCAAGGTAAGTGCCCAGGAGTGGCTAGAGGCGGAAGACCTTCTATTAGCGATGAAAAAGGTTAACCCTTGATCTTATGCTCACACGGTAGGAATGTGAACATCAATCCTCTGACTAGTCTTCTTACAAAAGTTACATCATTTGCGGCGGAAACGCAGGTAGTTGTGTGTGACCTCATGCCATTGAGGTAGCACAGCAGGTAGAGTAAATATACTCACCTACTGTATATCTCAGTGGACGTTATCCACAACAACATACACATCAAAATAATCAAGAATTAAGAGAACTTTATAACGTTGCGGCTATAGTTGGGGTCATTAAAGCCCAGTGAATTAGATAGGCAGGGCACTTAATACGCATGAATGAGAAAAGAATACCTCATAAACTATGGAACTGAAATATAGAACTAAGAAAGCACAGAGAAGACCAAAAACATAATGGAAAAATAGAGTGCAACGTAAGTTGAATCAGCTAAAAATTAACGAGTGGTAAAACGCTGCTAAAGGTAGAAGCAAATGGTCTAAAATTGTACAAGCTAAAGGTCTGCAAAGCTTGTAGAGCTACTATATACAGGTGATTAATAAGTATGGTCATTAAATTAAATGGGTGTAAACTGACCACAGTAAAAGTATATCGCGCTAAAAATTAATGGCTTAAGAAAACAAAATCGTTTGGTGCAAACTTTTGAGAACCACTGGCTGAAACAGTATAAGTTGATGTACCAAATGTATTTTAAGTAACCAAGTAACTGTTTTTTGCTCCTGCATTTTATTCAAATTCAGTCTTATCTCAACCGCATCTACAAGTTTTATTGGTAAAAGTACATTCCAGTGACCATCAATCAATGCAACCAAATGTTTGATTTTTGTGTGAGATTATTATTAATTTTTACGTATAGTTTATTAGGCAAAGTTGTTCTGTGTGATGTCTTCTAACAACCCTTAAATTGAATTACCATTCTTATGAATCTTCCTGTATAATTCCTAGAAGCAGAGTAAGTTGGCTGGCAAGGACCGGTTGCATGTTTTTATGATTCGCCATTCCTTATCATTGAGAACTTTTGAATAAACTAGCCTTAGTTGGGTTACTAGTTTTAATAAACATCAAGTAAAAGATTTCTTTAATAACCTCAAAGAACGAGAGTAAAAATTAAATTTACTCCTCAAGATGTACTCGTATATAACCTAGACGAGACAGTATGTACTACTGTATACATACATAATCCTGTCGTCTTCTACCTTTCGGTGTAGAGGTGTACTACTGTATATTAGTCCAGTCATTAGAGGTTTTGAAACTGCAAAAGGTCAGGAGGGGTGGGAACCTTACGCCAACCTACCAAAATAGCCGCCAAACACGATTTTTCGCCGATATCTCCGCTATTATTCACCCAATGACAAATATGGTTATTATCAATTGGATAGCAGACATAATTTGCGAACTTTTTTGTTTGAAACTTTTTTTTATTACTCCTATAGGTACTGAGATACAGAGATCTGGAGACGGAGCGGTAAACCGAAAATATCACGAATTCTCATTTCTCAGCCATGACGTCTATTTAAATTCGTTTTTATCGTATATTAATAATATGTAATACATTTTGTGTTTCTTAAATATTATTAACAATTATATAATATATTAGCAATGCATTTATAAAATGATAATACATAACAAAAAATTATAAATGACTCCTTTCCGCACTACCTTGCTGTAGAGTCAACGGTGCGTTTTTTTAAAGTGGTTTTCCCGACAGATCTTCCCTCCACTTTTATGCGTGGATGACGATACAGTGGATATATGAAGACAGTGTGGTCAATTTTAAAAAAGGCAGCCATTAAGAGTCGTCTCTACAACAACCAGCTACGCCCTTAGGTATTGTTCTGTGCACGGTAAGACAAACGTCACCCTGCTAAATTGTGACATAAACGTCATTTTATACGGACTGGACATATGTGAAGTTCGAAGATGCTTTGCAGAGCGCTTTATACCCAAGATCGCGAAAATTTGTGCAATATGAGGTGGTCAAATGTGCAGTGTAACATTAATTTTACAAGAATGTCAATAATATTACTTAAACAGAATTAAACGGCAAGAGACGATGTGAAACGTAAGGAATCGCTGCCAGCGATTAAAAATCCTCGTAAACGAGCAACCTAATATTGGAATATACGTCAAGGTGTCCTTTTTTATCTTCTTTATTGTGTTTCTGTACATAGAAAACGAAAACTGACAACATTTTGCGTTGATCGTCACAGAGATTACGTACAAAGACTCAACAAATTATTTTTTTTATATTTATAATCAAACCGTTGTATTTATTCCACCAGTTAATTTAGAGGAGTAAATTATTCAGTGTTACGTAGCCCATAAATTCCCTTTAATTTGATGCAATAATCTTTGGCATTAAGACATTTATATAGTTTATTATAGCTTTTGATTTGGACTAATGCGCAATTTTCGCAAAAAGTATTTTACTTTAACTCGTTGACATTTACTTATGCAAACGAAAATTCGGCGTTCGCTTACACAGAACACTGTAGAATTTTATGAGAATTATTTCATTCCACTTCATATTGGGGCTACTTTCAATAATAAAGGACTTAGAAGCAATTTTGTGTGACTATGTGTAATTTCGTAAAACGACTCTTAATGGCGGATTTTAAAACAACCAATCAGAAACAGAACCAAAATTGACCACACTGTCCTTATATAGCCACTGTAGATGACGAATGCTAGTTCTGCACTCTACAGTTAAACGAGGAAACTTAGTTAATTTGCGAGACGGGATTGGTTGAAAATACGCTAGCACATGCGCAACCCTGTAGCAAAATAAAGTACCTGGCTTATCTGTATTACGCTATTTTAAAATGCATTGTTAATATGTTATATAATTGTTGATAATATTTAAGAAACACAAAATGTGTTCAATATTGTTAATATACAATAAAAACGAATTTAAATAGACGACGTGGCTGAGAAATGAGAATTCGTGATATTTTTGGTTTACCGCTCCGTCTCTAGATCTCTGTATCTCAGTACCGATGGGAGTAATAAAAAAAGTTTCAAACAAAAAAGTTCGCAAATTATGTCTGCTATACGATTGATAATAACTATTGGGTGAATAATAGCGGAAATATCGGTGAAAAACCGAGTTTGGCGGCTTTTTTGGCAAGATGGCGGAAGGTTCCCACCCCTCCTCGAGGTTGAAAACTTGGAGTTTTTATTAAGGCCCCGAGCTATAAAAAATACAAAAATCAGAATTATTTGACCTTTTGCATTTATATGCCCCCTTTGATGCTTTATTGACTGGACTATAGTATAGGCAACCGACAGTTTTGGAAAATTGTAGACTTCTGTAGAGCGAGACACAGTAATGACTTGCGTTGATTATTGCAGACACTGGAAAAGCTGACCACCCCGTTTTTTAATCCTGCCATGAGTCTATTTTAAAAAGCACATGTTGTTAAATGCACCTACCGTAAGCAAGGGAGCTGTATTCTCATCCGGATATATGGTTAATAATTAATTTTTACCTGTTCTTCACCATTTTTGTCAATATGAATGACCGACTGTTGATCATCCCAAACTCGTTAGTATGCTACCTGAGTATTTCAGATCTGCTAAGGACAATGGTGTTGTATGGCTAACCTTGCTATCGCATTGAAGCAATAGGCTACAATTTTTAGACAGTGGGGTATTTGGGCCTTTACATTTGTTGCACAATGTTGCGTGCGAGAATAAAATTATAAGAATTCAGAAAAACCCATAATGATTTTCAACGTGAGCAGTTTGGTTAATAAACATCTGCAATCGTTTTAGGAAAGCCGGCATTGACCCATTAATGACCACATTTTCGAAGAAGATTTTTTTGTGTGCTTTTGTTTTAGACGGTCATGCTTCAGCAAATTGTTGATAGGTACATACACAAGTAGTATAAGGATACAGAAGACGAAGTTCAGCAATGGTATTCATACATCTAACCTTCCTTCCATTTATCAGAAGACCATCAACCCCTTCAACTCAAATTGTAATAATTGTGTTACTATGTCACCTGCCGAAGTTAAACCTTACTCAAAAGCTGTACCCAGAAAGAAGAACCAAATTGGGCAAAAGACGCTGTTTCAACAGTTTTGACAAAACTTCTATCAAACAAGCGTTGAAAAATGAGACCCAATCTAAAGGAGAAAGGAAAAGAAAAAAGCTGCTAAACACAGAGAAATGAACAGAGCACTTAAAATGCCGAAAGATGACAACGCAAAATAGCAATTGAAACTCGATGATTCAAGTGAGAAGTTCAATTGAGAAGAAGATTTGAATAATATTTAATGATTATCTTCTTCACTTGGTATTTGTAAACTAGACGAAGGAGATGGAATTGGGTTCACTTTCATTAGTTGAAGTGTTTGGACAACCAAAAAATGAATTCTGCTTTTACGTGTGAAAGAAATAGATAAAGGTAGATTTGACATATTATATTACAAAAGATTGAATGACACAATAAAATATAGTTCGATGGAGCAAGAATCCTTTATATCTGAAAAGAATATTGTTCAAGTTTTACACCTCCAGTAAAAGCATCTAACAGTAGATTCAGTCATACCATTTCATTTGATATGGAGGACTTATCGACGTGCAGTTTTCTTTCTAATTTTGTTTCTGTATTTGTAACACCAAATATTACATTCATGTATTCACTCATTTGCCATATTATCTATAAAATACTTACTTCATTTATTATTAGCTAGAGCCTGTTCATTTCGTTATGGAAAAAACAAAACCTTTCAATTCTGACAATTCTAAATTGTCAGTGTCAAATATTATGCAGCATATCAGCTTTTAGGAAAATATATGATACACTTTCACCCGCTTGCGACGCTAATGCATTATTTTACACTGACAATTTAGAATTATCAGACTTTTCTGTTTTTCCATAACAAAATGAACAAGCTCTACCTAATCTTGTTTTATTAAGTGGCTGGCATAAATCTACTTACTACCTGGCTTATCTAACGCCCCTATTGGGTTATATGAAACACATTTTCTCTATTACTCTATTACATTTAATATACGTACAAACAATTAATGATTTACAGTAGCACTTACAAAAACTTTAAAACTTAAAATGCCTGTAACTTCGCGAAGATTGATTTTACAGCATGTACTCATCAGGCATTTTTAACTTCAAAAGACCTACTCAACATGCTCTCAAGCCATGGCAATCATATTATGGCGAGACACCCTATATGAAATCTTACATGTAAAACTAAATGATCCCTTTGTGCTGCTTTGTATTCAAGCAAAGCAAATTTAAGGCTATTCTCATATGTAACTCCTCATATGTCTAAAATTTATGTTTGATGTTCTCTATTCACAGAGGCGTAAGGCTTCTCTCCTGTGTGTGTCCTCATATGTGTAACTAAATTACTTTTTTGTGATGTTTTGAAATCACATTCAGCACAAATATAAGGTTTCTCTCCTGTGTGGGTCCTCATATGTGTAGCTAAATTACTTTTTTGTGATGTTTTGAAATCACATTCAGCACAAATATAAGGCTTTTTTCCTGTGTGTGTCCTCATATGTGTAACTAAAGTACATTTCCGTGATGCTTTGAAATCACATTCAGCACAAATATAAGGCTTTTCTCCTGTGTGTGTCCTCATATGTGTAACTAAAGTACATTTCCGTGATGCTTTGAAATCACATTCAGCACAAATATAAGGCTTCTCTTCTGTGTGAGCCCTCATATGTGTAACTAAATTACTTTTCACTGCTGTTCTGTATTCACAAACAGCGCAAACATAAGGCTTCTCTCCTGTGTGACTCCTCATATGTCTAACTAAAGTACATTTCAGTGATGTTTTGAAATCACATTCAGCACAAACATAAGGCTTCTCTCCTGTGTGAGTCCTCATATGTGTAACTAAATTACTTTTTTGTGATGTTTTGAAATCACATTCAGCACAAATATAAGGCTTTTTTCCTGTGTGTGTCCTCATATGTGTAACTAAAGTACATTTCCGTGATGCTTTGAAATCACATTCAGCACAAATATAAGGCTTTTCTCCTGTGTGTGTCCTCATATGTGTAACTAAAGTACATTTCCGTGATGCTTTGAAATCACATTCAGCACAAATATAAGGCTTCTCTTCTGTGTGAGCCCTCATATGTGTAACTAAATTACTTTTCACTGCTGTTCTGTATTCACAAACAGCGCAAACATAAGGCTTCTCTCCTGTGTGACTCCTCATATGTCTAACTAAAGTACATTTCAGTGATGTTTTGAAATCACATTTAGCACAAATATAAGGATTCTCTCCTGTGTGAGTCCTCATATGTGTAACTAAAGTACATTTCAATGATGTTTTGAAATCACATTCAGCACAAATATAAGGCTTCTCTTCTGTGTGAGTCCTCATATGTGTAACTAAATTACCTTTCACTGCTGTTCTGTATTCACAAACAGCGCAAACATAAGGCTTCTCTCCTGTGTGAGTCCTCATATGTGTAACTAAATTACTTTTTTGTGATGTTTTGAAATCACATTCAGCACAAATATAAGGCTTTTCTCCTGTGTGTGTCCTCATATGTGTAACTAAATTACATTTCCGTGATGCTTTGAAATCACATTCAGCACAAATATAAGGCTTTTCTCCTGTGTGTGTCCTCATATGTGTAACTAAAGTACATTTCCGTGATGCTTTGAAATCACATTCAGCACAAATATAAGGCTTTTCTCCTGTGTGTGTCCTCATATGTGTAACTAAAGTACATTTCCGTGATGCTTTGAAATCACATTCAGCACAAACATAAGGCTTCTCTCCTGTGTGACTCCTCATATGTCTAACTAAAGTACATTTCAGTGATGTTTTGAAATCACATTTAGCACAAATATAAGGATTCTCTCCTGTGTGAGTCCTCATATGTGTAACTAAAGTACATTTCAGTGATGTTTTGAAATCACATTCAGCACAAATATAAGGCTTCTCTTCTGTGTGAGTCCTCATATGTGTAACTAAATTACTTTTCACTGCTGTTCTGTATTCACAAACAGCGCAAACATAAGGCTTCTCTCCTGTGTGAGTCCTCATATGTGTAACTAAATTACTTTTTTGTGATGTTTTGAAATCACATTCAGCACAAATATAAGGCTTATCTCCTGTGTGTGTCCTCATATGTGTAACTAAAGTACATTTCACTGCTGTTCTGTATTCACAAACAGCGCAAACATAAGGCTTCTCTCCTGTGTGAGTCCTCATATGTGTAACTAAATTACATTTTTGTGATGTTTTGAAATCACATTCAGCACAAATATAAGGCTTCTCTTTTGTGTGAGCCCTCATATGTGTAACTAAATTACTTTTCACTGCTGTTCTGTATTCACAAACAGCACAAATATAAGGCTTCTTTCCTGTGTGAGTCTTCATATGTCTAACTAAAGTACTTTTTACTGATGTTTTGAAATCACAGACAACGCAAATATAAGGCTTCAAGTTACACGAATTACTGTCCATAGTTTCTTGCATAATCTTCGTTATGTTTGTTGAAATGTTAAGAGGTGCTCTCAATTACACCCGACCCATGGAATCTGAATATCACACCTGCAACAAAAGCGAGTGTCATTAGCCTACTATAATTTAGTAATATGGTGGTGTTGCGCATTGGACAGATTTTTTTTATTGTACATACTAACAATTTTCTTTTTCATATTTCGTTAGTGCGCTGCAAAAATAAAATTCAAGTAATAACTAAACCTCCAAACAAATCAAAATTAAGCAGCATGGTTGCGTTCAATTTTATAATTAAGACTTTCGATATTTAATTCTCGGAAAAATGTCTACTTGCTGTGAGTGGAAAAACTACAAATACAATTCATTATCAAGGAGTATCTCATAAAGATATTTTTCCCGGCGGAGTGGAGTAGAGTCCCAAACTTTCTAATCACCCTTAATCACAGTCGAGTAGAGTCCCGTTAATGGTTGAATAGAGTCCCAAAAGTATCTTAGCAGATTATGTTAGATTAAGTAATAGATAAACACTTGAGTAGTTTAAAATTTATTTTAGAGTAATATTAGAAATATACAATCAATTATTAGTAAATTATTGTAAAAAAACTCATGAAATGCAAAAACATTTACAACCATTTGCTTTAATAGGTACATACATGCATACAAATATTAAAAAAATCACAATTAGTATTACAGCTGTTAGTGCAATTTATGTATTTTCAAGGCAGATGAGTAATCACAGGTATTATATGCTTACCTTGAAAGGTTAACATACACACCAGAGGATTTCTCCCAACCTCACGAACATAGAGAAGATATCAGCTAGATTGATATTATTTTTTTTAACAATGTGAACTTAAACACATTTTTGTCGAGACACATTAAAAATTTTATTAATAAAAATATGTTAAAAACACGTAACGTTTCGCTAAACTAATGGTTAGCTTCTTCAGACGAATAATTACATTCTGAGAAAAGAAAAGAACAATTAAAATACAGCATTAGTTTTTAGATAAGTGAAAGGATATACTTCCTCTGATGTTCTGATTTACCTGTTATTAATCTTCTTAAAACTCAATTTGAAAGTTTGTAAAAAGATTGGTCGTAACCTAGACATATATTCTCTTGCAAACACATTGTCAAATATTCCTGTAAAACAATTTATTTAATTTATGCAGTAGTAGAATTATCAGCAATTATCAGCATCTCTACTTACAATGAAAAATTCCTTTTTTTTCCCTATTTTTTAAATTTTATTTTAAATATTTTGGTTGTGTAAAGTTTTGAATATTTTTGATGGTTAGTAAAAGGAATAGTAGTACCATAGTCATAAATATATATTTTTTTGTACTATATGTTATCAATTGTTCCTGTAAAATGAATTTATTTAATTTATGCTTTAGTAAAATTAACAGTATCTTTACTTACAATGGTATTAACCTTAACTTTGAAATCTTGTGCTTGAGTAATTTTATTTTGAAAATTAGTTTCGGTTGGAAATTGAAATTCCTGATAAGATGCTCTAAAATAACCCAAACTAAACTGAGAATTGTTTGCCGTTTATTAATAATCAAAGAATTTCGTTTAACTGATGCCTGTACTCCTATTTATTTTACCGTACAATAACATATTACCACAAGTATATTGCCGACAAAAGGTCAAAGAAGTGCAATTACTTAGTAATTAATTTCCAATTCCAACCGAAACTAATTTTCAAAATAAAATTACTCAAGCACAAGATTTCAAAGTTAAGGTTAATACCATTGTAAGTAAAGATACTGTTAATTTTACTAAAGCATAAATTAAATAAATTGTTTTACAGGAATATTTGATAATGTGTTTGCAAGAGAATATATGTCTAGGTTACGACCAATCTTTTTACAAACTTTCAAATTGAGTTTTAAGAAGATTAATAACAGGTAAATCAGAACATCAGAGGAAGTATATCCTTTCACTTATCTAAAAACTAATGCTGTATTTTAATTGTTCTTTTCTTTTCTCAGAATGTAATTATTCGTCTGAAGAAGCTAACCATTAGTTTAGCGAAACGTTACGTGTTTTTAACATATTTTTATTAATAAAATTTTTAATGTGTCTCGACAAAAATGTGTTTAAGTTCACTTTGTTAAAAAAAATAATATCAATCTAGCTGATATCTTCTCTATGTTCGTGAGGTTGGGAGAAATCCTCTGGTGTGTATGTTAACCTTTCAAGGTAAGCATATAATACCTGTGATTACTCATCTGCCTTGCAAATACATAAATTAAAAAAATCATCTATTTACAGTTTACAGCATTAGGTACTTTTAAAATGATTTCCAACTATTGTAACAAAATCAAAATTAGTTATATCGCCATTTTTTAGTAGAGATGTTTGACAATCCAAAAACTTTTTATTGTCTAAAGTTTGCGAAGCATATATATTTTTTTCATTTTGCTGCACACTCTTATTTTTATGTAAGTATCACTTTGAAAATCCAACAAAACTGTGATAAACTTAAAAAGGTGAAGATGCGAATGATAAAAAGCTGAATTAAAACGCAAATGAAAACTCTCGCAAGCATTTGTGGTCCTTTTTAAGCTGCTTGAATTTTCAGCCCATATACAGTGTGGTCCATTAAGTCTGCAACAAATGGGAAATTTTTTTATTAGTTGTAAAACCGAAATTTAAATACCGCCAAAAGTTAGTGCATGTTCGATAACCATATCAGATGCCCTTAGAATGGCTTCAAGTCAAACAATATACAGTGCAGGACAAAAAATATGTAATTCGTTCAAAAATAAAGTTACCTTATTTAAAAAAATATAGCAAAATTTTATTGAGAAAAGTTGTTTAGAATCAAAAGTTATGCTCAAATACAAAGTCACGGCCTGCTATTCGAATTTTGATTCTTTTTTTGTAAAATTTTGTATTATCCCCGTATGATACATATTTTTATTATTCTGATTTTATTAAGAGTTTTTCATATGTAAATTATTATTAGTAAAGTATTTGCCTTGTTAAAAAGAATATTTGCGAAATTCTAAAGTTCTCTTAAATATCGTTGCAACAAACATGAAGTGGACGCTTACCTAAAAAAATATAAATCCAAGTAAATTTTACAAATACGCTTCAAGTTGCTAATAGTAATTTACGATACAAGTGCGTAAAGCTACTCTTTAGGCACGAGTGGGGTAGAGTTAAAACGCGAGTGAGCGAGCGTTTTAAGCCCCGCGAGTGACTAAAGATGCTTTACGCATGTGTATCTTACAATATTTTATCTACGATAGAATCTAAAAATACGGTAATTCCAAAAAATATTTTACATGTAAATTAGAATTACCAGCAACCGGTCCTAATTTTTAGTGTTTTAAAAATTTTAAAACACGTTGCTACTAACTACGTGCCTAATAAAATTTTTTAGGCACGTTGCTATTAACGACGTAAACTAATGAAAACATGTTATTAAACAGTCGTTTTACAAACTTAAAACTGCTAACTAAAAGACAATTTTACACACTGTCGTAGATAAAAGTTATTTAAAAGGGATGTGGTTGTGGCTACTTTAAATACATATAAAATCAAAATAATAAAAATATGTTTCATTCCGGGGGTAATACAAAATTTTCCAAAAAAGAATCAAAATTCGAATAGGAGGCCGTGACTTTGTATTTGAGCATAACTTTTAATTCTAAACAACTTTTCTCAATAAAATTTTGCTATATTTTTTGAAATAAGGTAACTTTGTTCTTGAACGAATTTCATATTTTTTGTCCTGCACTGTATATTGTTTGACTTGAAGCCATTCTAAAGGCATCTGATATGGTTATCAAACATGCACTAACTTTTGGCAATATTTAAATTTCGATTGTACAACTAATAAAAAAATTTCCCATTTGTTGCACACTTAATGGACCACACTGTATATGGTGGAAATGTAGAAGATTCGGATAT
Organism: Agriotes lineatus; assembly: GCA_940337035.1. Lineage (NCBI taxonomy): Eukaryota > Metazoa > Arthropoda > Insecta > Coleoptera > Elateridae > Agriotes > Agriotes lineatus. The sequence goes on from CALNHX010002446.1 coordinate 108,292, forward strand.
GTAATTGTCCACCAAATAGTCGGTAAATTCTGTTAATTTAGAATTCGCAGGTTGAATTGCACTAAAGTCAATGGCAAAACAATCCCCAACATCTTTAGGATCGAGAAATGGCAAACCGAAGCAGTAGGTACCTTAAGAATTTTCCCACCTCCGATTCCTTGTCTTTATAGAAGCTTGCCAGACCGAGTTTTCGTATTTTCCTCTACCTAGAATAGTTAAGTTATTGTTATTTAAAATGCATATTAATTAAAAATAAAACGTACTGTGATTGACCCAGATGAAACCTACATCCAATTAGGGTGATGTTGGTCCAAGTTTCTGTCACACTTTGATGTATAGCTTGTTCAAAATCGACCACGACTGTGCTTGGTGCGAATTGTTTCCCACACTTTTGGGCTACTTGGATAGCATAATTTAATGCCAATTTGTACGTGCCCTTCCGTTTGTCAGGAAGCAAAAAGAAAACTAATGGTATATAATGGTCTCCTTTTAGCCCATGAATTGTAAACATTTGCAGGAAAAACTTAGAACAGCAGTCAAATGTTCCATCCACATATATAGTTTCCAAATTGCACAAAAACTCCAAATTTGTTTGACACGAAAACATCACCACGTTATTTTCCGCGTCGTTAATTAGTAAAAATGTTTCCTCCCGATTTGTTTTAACTAGATATGAGTTTAGGGCTTGGTGAACTTCTTCAACGTTTGTTGGGAGTCTTGGTAAAAGGCTTCTTCTTGCGTGGTATATATATCTTCTTATGCACTGGATGTCGCTATTTGTCAAAGTGTCGACGTCACCTTTTCTTAGTTCTTTATGAACTAATTTCATGGGCCTTTCACTTACATCCTCGACAGCTTTTCTTTTTAAGGAATTGCTTAATATGTTTCTGTTCAATAATTTTTCTTGTAGTCGTTCATGGTTATGCTTATCAATGATTTCCACTAAAACATTAGATTTGCCCTTGGTCTTCAAATATATGCTGAACACTTCTTGTTTGCGCCGATCGAAAATACCCATCGTTTAACCCCAGTTGATAATTCTTTGTGGAAACGATATTTAAACCCATCCAACACTATAAGTTCTTTCCTCTTCACTTGTCACAAATTTTAGCACACTCATGTTCAGGTCGTTTACAAATTTTAACTAAATGGCATAAATCATATCTCATCATTGTGTAAAATTTTTCATTCTTTGGATACATGAGGGGGTTGTTTTCCGCCAATCAGGTAATAGCTGATGAACCTACTTTAGCTCGGTCATTAGCAAATCATTACCGCTTAATCAACTCTTATCGGCTTAATCCCTTAACGACTTCGCCCCGGACTCTACTCAACTATCTACATTTTTGCAACGTAATTAAAACAGCTTATCGGGACTCTACTCGTATCTGCCCATTTTTCCCGCTGCTGATCATGTAAGCCAGCGATACAGCTTTAGTAACAAAAAGCGTAAGTCGGTGATTATATTTGTTTGCTGCTTTCCGTTGACAACGGAAACAAAAACAGAACATGTTCCGGGAAACCGGGACGTCTGGTCACCCTAAGATTAATATACTTCATTCTAAAAATTGTCAATAAGTGAAGTCAGTGTTCAAAAGTGCAGATAATATGGGAGTACTAACCAAATCGCAGAAAGACAAAATTGCTGAAATAATAAACATGACCAACGCTAATCTGCTGGTGCAAGACAAATTCATGAATTCCATTTTTGACCAGATTTGCGCAAAAATGGAGCAGACCATCAACAAGGTAACAACTCCTCTATTAGAAAAAAATAAATAAGCTAGAAGAAGCAAACGACGAACTGTTGATTAAAGTAGATAATTTAGAGCAATACTCAACAGTACAGGCTCCAGAGAATTTTTGCATGCAAAACTGGATAACAGCATTTTGCTGGAGAGCCGTGCTCTGCGTCTAACTTTAAGTTTTCGGATCGATCGGAGAAGTTGTTTTTTAGCAATTTCTCGGTTCCTGTTGCTCTGACGCTGAAATTGCATCAAGGCAAATTTGTAGTTTATGAAATTCCTCACAACTTTTCGCAATACATTTTTCTCGTGCGCTTAACAATTCGAAAGTTGTTACACGATAAAGCCAAGAAAATAAGGGTTGAAATGGGTTTTACGTAAATATATCGTTTTCGGTTAATCCTACGGTAAAAAATACGCTTATATTTTTGTAGAACAACTAATTTGCATGAAATGTATATATGAGTGTTTTTTCCATTTGGACAATTATTTATCGTTCTACAGCGCCGCAAAGGTCGCAGATCACCTGACTGTACATTTAGTGTACACTTTCGAACGGCACTGTGTCTTCGAGTGTATCGCACCAACTGTTTTCCACACCATCTTTGAGGTACAGTTTGTAGCGCGTTATTTACGTGGTCTTTCCTATAGGCCTAATCCACGAAGCGTATTTCTAACATTCTCCCACTTCCCTTGTTTTGTTGATGGACCGGCAATGCAGACCCCCCAGAATTACTGAAACTCATTTCTTTTAAATGCACAAAGGTTGTAATCTAGCTTGTAACTGTCGCAAAGCTGGTTTGCATATCGATACAGAAGACAGCACAATCAATAGAACATTCCGAAGATTATGAACCAAATCCGGAATATGAGACAGATATTTTGAGAATCAGGGTGATATTGAGAGTTATATTGAATAACCGTCAACATGAAAAAGGCGAAAGCAATTGATGAGTTGTCAACTTCAAAAGAAACTTAAAAGTTAGCAAAGTTGGCATAGTGGATTAGGCCTATTAGGGATATCACTTTTAAAAAACGCACCGAGTAGTCTACTTCAAGATGGTGCGGAAGCAAGTACAAAGTGAACGACACAATTTCCTTACCTAAGTAATAGAAATCGTATATGGTACCAAAAAGGAATTTTTGTGGCATCTCAGGTAAAAAATAATTTAGAAGAAGCAAATGCTCGACAAAAAATATGTGAACGCCTATGATTCGAAACAAGTGAATGTGTGACAAAAATGTAGGGGACATTTTTTGTACATAATTTACCCTTCTTTAATTTTGATAACTACGTATTTTGGTCAAAAGTTGATACTAATCGAGATATTCACTAATATTTTAAACATGTCGGTTAAATCTGGGCCTGTCAAATGGTGCAAAATTAATATATATTTTCTGAATCCCAACAAAACAGAGTACAATTTATTCCAACTTGTCCGGTATTGCTCCCACTATTAATGTACTTATCGATTGGCCTATAAAGCAAATTTCAAAAATATTCTACAGTTTGCAATGATATGCAATATGGAAACAATTTGGATATTTCTAATTTGGTATTTTAAAAACAACTGTATAAAACAATAACAGCAAAGATAAAACACTGCAGAAAAAGTGACTGGGTGGGGATTTCATTTCTAGGTAGATATGTAATTACAATGTAAAACACGGCGCTTTGAACACAAACGTAATAAACCCCACACTTAATTTTTGTACGTATCACATTAATGTATAGTCACTTTGAAATAATTTTAAAAACCAAAAAATTTCACAATTAAATAATTTAAATTTATGAACCACCCAACTTGAAAATCAGCGAAACGTAGCTAATAACCTATGATTAATTAGGTAGTATTAGTAGATTCGATATTTCAACATGTGGAGTAATAGTTTCACAAGTTAATTTGCACGATAGTACACCTTCAATTTTAAATTATTACCTAAAGATATAAAATAAAAAAGCAGTTATTCGAAGAATTATAACACGTTTTCCACGACAACCAGAGTATCCAAACAACATTTTTTTTATGAATCCACCCATCATCTCTGTGTAATATCATGGGTATAATACTACAATGGCGGACAATAAATTTAGGCCGGCCTGTCATGCGCTTGGCGCGGTTTATGTTGGTGGCACTGTAAGTCTATGTCAAATTCGAGGTTAGCATGTTAGGTTTTGCGTCAGTTTTGACACAGACTGACGCAAAACCTAACATGCTAACCTCGAATTTGACATAGACTTACAGTGCCACCAACATAAACCGCGTCAAGCGAATGACAGGCCGGCCCAAAATTTGTAGAGTGTGTATAGGTTGCCTGGTAACTTTTGACCAATCAGCGTCTAGCATCTAAGCGCGGGAATGACGTCACCGAGAGTGCCCATTTAAATGATTTTAATTTGAATAAGGTGCTTTTCTACTTTATAAAGGCTCTTAAAAGCGCCGATTGAATTTTTAAAGATTCAAACATTAGATTAGTAGATATAGAAGTTAAAACAAGATTAGAAAATGGAAATATTGTTTATTTTATTATATTACAAAAATTATCAGCCAAAAAGCAATCACGTAAGCAATTCACGCGTGCCAATTCAGCCTTAATATACAAAATCAAGAAAGTTATGAAATTAACAAAAAAGAAAGATTGCTTCATTGACAATTTTTTTAAATTTTTCTAATTACTCAAATCAAAAATATCAAATATATTTATTTCCATAAAAAACAATATAAATTGTGTTGGAAAGTGGAAGTACATATTATAAAACTTAATAAATACAATTTTTACATGCATAATTAAAACAATTTTAAAACGATGTTTGAAAAAATTCATCTAAATTGTAGAAGACATAATCTTGAAGAAGTCGTTTCAATTTTATTTTAAATTGCTTAAGAGTCTGTGAACTTTTTATACTTGCAGGTAATTTATTATAAATAGATAATCCAGTGTACATAATAGATTTTTGAAAACGTTTATTAGTAGGTTTATTTACTTCTAAATTTTGTGAATTTCTAGTGTCGTGTTTATGAATATCATTTCTTTTATTGAATGACGGCAGCTGTTTAAATACAAGTGATGCTGTTTCCAGTATATATAAATTTGTAATAGTAAAGATCTTGCTATATTTGAAAAGGGGCCTGCAGCTATCTCTAGGATTCTTATGGTTTAATATTCGTAAAGCCCTTTTTTGAATTTTAAATACTGTGTTTAATATAATTAAATCAGCGACACCCCAAAAAGATATACCGTACCGAAGTACTGATTCAAATAAAGCAAAGTATGCTTGTCGAGCAATCTTTTGGCCGACTTCGTAAAGCAATATTTTAATTGCATAACAAGCAGTAGTAAGCCTAATGCAGAGCGATTCAATGTGTTTATGCCATTTTAAGTTTCTGTCGATGATGATCCCTAAAAACTTGATGTGATCTACATTTTCTATTATGTAATTATCGATATTAAGAGAGGGAGATAAGGCGAAATAATATCATAGTTCAAGGCCTAAAGGACATAGATAAGGAGGACCAGGGGGAAGTCACAGAGAAAGTGCAAGGAAGCTAAGACAAATTGGAGTAGAAATTAATCCAGAAGTGGACATAAAAGAGATAACGAGACTAGGAACTTTCAAACCAAATAGGACCAGGCCAATCCTTGTGAAGCTACAAACGTGGAACAAGAAAATGGAAATATTCGGGAGAACTAAGGAATTAAAAGGAAAAGAGATCTGGATTAATGACGACTACACAAAGAAAGTCCAACAGGATAGGAAGAGTTTGATTCCACACTTAAAAAAGGCAAAAGAACAAGGTATTAGAGCCTATCTCAAATACAACAAACTGATCGTGAATGACGAGGTGTATGCAGTAGAGGACCTTGAAAGCTACGAGGACAAACAAACGGAAGTCCAGAATGACAAAAAGCGCACTGTGAATGACAGGTCACCAGGGAATGAAGAATTCAACCAAAAACTAAGGAAAATCACGAGAACGGACCGAAAAAACCAGTAGGAGAAGAAAGGGAGACGGATAAACAAGATAACGACAAGGCAATGAAAAGGAAAAAGGCAAATAAGAAGAAGAAAAACGCAATAGCAAGGGTCGGAACCTGGAACGTGACTACACTACTAGTAGCAGGAAAAATGGAGGAAGTAGCTAGGGAAGCAGAAAAATACAAAGTAGAAATACTGGCACTACAAGAAGTACGGTGGAAGGGAGAAGGAAAAATAGATAAAGGAAAATACACATTTCTGTATGGGGGAGAAGATAAACAAGGACAAAATGGAACGGGATTCTTGATAAGTGAAAAAATGAGAGGAAACTTAATGGAGTTTAAAAGAATAAATGGAAGGATCTCCTATATTAGACTAAAAAATGACATAGCCAATATTACACTCATAAACGCATATGCGCCGACAAACGTAGCAGATGAAGAGGAGAAGGATAAGTTCTACGAAAGGTTAGAAAAAGTATGCGAAGGAATCCCAAAACACGACACACTTATCTTACTGGGGGACTTCAATGCACAATTAGGAAAAGAAGAACACTGGAGAGCAGTAGCCGGAAGAGAAACGGCACATGAGGAAACAAATAATAATGGGACAAGGCTGGGAAATTTAGCGACAGAACTGGATATGTTCATAGTTAGCACGAAATACCAACACAGGATACAGCACAAAATAACTTGGTTACTGCCTGGCAAAATCACAGGAAATCAGATAGACCACATATTAATAGACAAAAGGAGGCAAAAAATGATACAGGATGTAAGATCGTTCAGAGGAGCGGAAGCGGGGACAGGGCACTTCCTAGTGATAGCGAAGCTAAAGTTAAGAATGGTAGGAGAAATGAAGAAACGTCCTAACAAAAAGAGGTGGGAAATTAAAGTGATGGCAGAAAAGCAAGAGAGATATGAAGAGGCAGTCAAAACAAACTTAGAAAAGAAACCGGAAGAAGGAAATATTGAAGAAGAATGGAGCATCATAAAAAGAAGCATAGAAAGCGCCGCAGATAAAACACTAGGCACAAAATCCGCAAGAAAAAGAAACGAGTGGTTCGACGAAGATTGCAGGGAAATTATACAGCACAAAAAGGCAACCAGGTTAAAGTGGCTGAGCACAGGAAAGGAAGAGGACTACAGGGCATTCCAAAGAATTAGGAAAGACAGCACGAAATTAATAAAAAGGAAGAAGACAAGATGGATAGAGGAAGTAATGGACATAATAGAAAAGGATAGCAAGAACAATACGAAATTATACAGATATATTAGAAGACAGAATATGAAAAGAAATACAACAAATATAAGTACCACAACATGGAGAAATTATTTTAAGGAAATATTAACAGATAGCGATAGGGCGGCAGGAGAAGAAAAAGGAGGACATCGAAAGAATGACAACTGGGAAAACGAAGAAGTTGATGCGCCCACTTGAGAAGAGCTCGCTGAAGTAATATCACAGCTGAAGAGGGGCAAAGCTGGAGGAAGGGATAATATAGTCAATGAATTAATAAAACACGGAGGAGAAACTTTAAACAAAAGAATCTTTAAATTATTAACCCAAATATGGAGGGAAGAGGAAATGCCTAGGGAGTGGAAAGAAGGTATAATAGTCCCAATATATAAGAAGGGAGACCCAAAAGCCTGCGAAAATTATAGGGGAATTACACTATTAAACACTCTATACAAGATTCTGACCACACTAATAAATAAAAAACTAACTAAACACACGGAAATACAAATTGGAGAATACCAGAATGGGTTTAGAAGGGGCAGGTCTACCATAGATGCCGTACACACATTGAAGCAAATAACTGAAAAATTCTATGAACACGGACTAGGACTACATATTGTATACATAGACTTCAAAAGAGCGTTCGACAGTCTGAAAAGAGGGCAGGTAATAAAATCATTGGAGGATATGGATATACCGAAGAAGCTGATAAGACTAATACAAATGACAATGGAAAACTCCAAAGCAGCAGTCATGACAGATGAGGGAGAAACTGAAGACTTCGACATTAATCTGGGAGTAAGACAGGGAGACGGATTATCTACAACACTGTTCATCGCAGCGGTAGAGGCAATAGTGAAAGAGTGCAATCTCAAAGGAGCAATAACTAACAAAGCAGTGCAAATTGTCGCGTACGCAGATGATCTCACGGTGATCGCCAGGGATAAGAGAAGCCTAGGAGAAGCGATTGAAAAGATAGAACGAGAAGCGAAGAAACGGGGCCTAATAATCAATCAGGAAAAGAGTAAATATATGGAAATAAGCAGAGGATCCACGATGGTAGCACCCAAAAAAGAAAAAATAGGAAACTATGAGTTCGGAGTAGTGGAAAATTTCAAATACTTAGGTATTATGATTAACAATAAAATTAATAGAAGCGTGGAGATCGATCACAGGATACAAGTGGGACATAAAACGTACTATAAATACAAAAACATAATGAAAAGTAAAAGCATAAGTGTGAAGACAAAAATGAGGGTGTATAGAGGAGCAATTAGACCGGTGGTGACCTACGGCGCAGAGACGATGAACATAACAAGCGCGGACTACGAAAAGCTAAGAAGATTTGAAAGGAAGATGATAAGAAGGATATACGGACCAAAGAAACTAGCAGACGACGAATACAGAGGGCTAATGAACTTCGAAATAAAAACCATCCTAGGAGGGGAAGATATAGTAAAGGTAATAAAAGTGCAAAGACTTCGCTGGTATGGCCACATAAGAAGAATGGAAGACACTAGAGTGGTAAAGAAAATTACAATGTGGAGAATGGACACAGGAAGAGGAAGAGGGAGACCAAAAAGCAGATGGGAAGACCAGGTACTAGAAGACATAAGGAAGCTAGGGATACAAGAATGGAGGAGAAAGATAATGGACCGAGACACATGGAAGAAGATAACGGGAGAAGCAAAGACAAATGACAGGCTGGAATAAGTCAAGAAAGAAAGAACGTGGACTAACTCACCACAAAAAGAGAGTTCTAGAGCTCAGGAAAATGAGCGGCTACAATTCCTTAAGGAATGTACAGCCTCTATATATATATATATATATATATATATATAAAGATCTTGCTATATTTGAAAAGGGGCCTGCAGCTATCTCTAGGATTCTTATGGTTTAATATTCGTAAAGCCCTTTTTTGAATTTTAAATACTGTGTTTAATATAATTAAATCAGCGACACCCAAAAAGATATACCGTACCGAAGTACTGATTCAAATAAAGCAAAGTATGCTTGTCGAGCAATCTTTTGGCCGACTTCGTAAAGCAATATTTTAATTGCATAACAAGCAGTAGTAAGCCTAATGCAGAGCGATTCAATGTGTTTATGCCATTTTAAGTTTCTGTCGATGATGATCCCTAAAAACTTGATGTGATCTACATTTTCTATTATGTAATTATCGATATTAAGAGCAAATTCGTTTGAAGATGAATGTGTTATGCTAAATGACATTATTTTAGTTTTGGTTAGATTAAGTGTTATCTTGTTACTTGCAAACCAATCATTTATTTTTAAAATATCAGGATAAACAACTGAATTTAAAGATTGAACATTGCTATTGGCCCTAGATACACTTGTATCATCAGCAAATAGTGTCATGTTTCCTGTAGAATTGGACGAAATGTCGTTAATGTATATTAGAAATAGCAGAGGTCCCAATATACTACCTGGTGGGACCCCGCATGGTACATCTATTTGATGAGATCTAAACGTTTTACACACATCTCTGCTATATTGTTTAATTTCAACTAATTGTTTACGATTATTTAAATATGATAGAAACCAATCCAAGGAAATTCCTCTAAATCCGTAATTTTCAAATTTTGTTAACAGTATATCAAAGTTTACACAGTCAAAAGCTTTTGATAAATCACAAAATAAACTTACATTAGCTTTGCTGTTATTTAGGTAATCATAAATAACCGAAATAAAGTTAAAATAGCATCATTTGTACTTCGATCTGCTCTGAAACCGAACTGTTGAGATGATAAGATATGATTTGAATTTAAGAAAGCGATCATTCGCTTGTGGACTAGACATTATATAATTTTTGAAAACGAAGATTGCAGTGCAATGGGTCTGTAATTGGACATTTCATTTCGCTGCCGCTTTTAAAAAGAGGTTTAATTAGTGATATTTTAAGACAATCTGGAAATTGTCCATTTTGAAAAGACATGTTAATTAGTTCAGTCAGAACATGTAAGGCGGTTCAGTTAGGTTTTGAATAACACGTAGAGGTATTGCATCTAAACCAGCACTATGTTTGTTCTTTGAATTGTTAATTGTTTGTTTGATTTCATGTACATTCGTTGGCAAAATAAAGAACGTTTTCGTATTTACAGGGCCAATTGTTGATAAGTGGTAAGTTCCTTGTGTTATATTACCTGTTAGGGTTGCGGCAATAGACTGGAAATATGAGTTAAACGATTCGGCTACTGAGAATGGATCTTCAATGAGAGAATTATTATCTGATCTTAATTTAATGGTAGTAGATTGTTCTTTTCTTTCATTACCTGTAAGTGAATTAATTATATTCAGTACATATTTTTGGATAATTTTATTGTACGTCGCAGAACTCGACTATATATAGTATGTAGCTTAAAATTGCGGGGTTTGAAGTAATTTTTTTTATGTAGTTTAAACACCTTTTATTTTTGCAGGATGTACGAATACCTTGGGTTATCCAAGTTTTATTAATATGTGCCTTGACATTTCTTAAGCGAAACGCCGTATTAAAAAAGCTAGTCGTCACTTCAATAAACTCGGAAAAAATAGTATTAAGGTTAGCATCAGAGTTTTTAAGTAAGTTGGGCCAGTTGTATTTGGAACATAACGAGGAAAATTTTTCAAAATTGCGTTTACTAAAAATTCGTTTAGTTTTTTTTGTATTTCTAACATGCATATTTTTATTAATGAAAAAATTTGCAGCAATGACTTCGTGATCTGAAATACCTGCAAGTATTTCAGTGTCAACTTTTTTTATATTAGAACATACATAATCTATCAAAGATGGAGTAGTTGAAAATATAGTAAACGACTTTACGTGCATTTCAAGATTATGTATTCTTAATAAATTTTTCATTGTTACGGAGTCATGACAGTGAAAGTTAAAATTAATATTAAAATCACCAGTTAAAATTACATTTTTTTTATACGAAATTCTGTTGAGCAGAGAGTCTAAACCATTAAAAAATAGATTTAGTTCTCCCAATTGTGTTCTATAAACGCATATTACTACAGTATTTAATTGTTCACTAAACGCACAACAAAATTCAAACGACAACTCAACTATTAAATCATCAAAGTCGGTAATCTCAGAGAAAACAAACTGATCATGGCAATATATTAGAGTGCCTCCGCGATTACGATTTTTTCTGTTATATATTGATACCGCCTTGTAATTTAACAGCTGTGGAATTGTTTGTTCCTTCTTAATCCAATGTTCAGTAATACAAATTGAGTTAGGATAATTGAGATCTTCAACGAGTGCAGCCAATTCGCCTAATTTATTATTAATGCTTTGTATATTTAAGAGTATTAAATTTAGGCTATGATCTTGACGGGATTCGTTGATTACAGAAAAAGGTCGTTTTCAATTTCATCGCCGTTATAACAAGTTATAGTTATAAGGTTATTCCAATTTATGAAATTTTCAATTATATTTGAACTATTACATTCACTTATAAATTCAGAATTAGTATTATCAGTTACTGCTATAATATTAACTTTGCTTATATATTTATCAAGTAAGTTTGGAATGTTAATAGTGTACTTTGATAAAAAATTTTGAACGAGATATTTACATAGCTTAATTTTGCCAATCTTCTTCAAATGAGGACTATTAGGATTAAGTTTCCTACAGATAGAACTCTGTTTACGTCCACAAAATTCCACTATTATATTTTTGTATTTCATTAAACAAAGTATAATTAACTTGATAAATAAAGTTATTCAGCGCTACACGTCGTTCCCAGAACGGAACACCAACACAGATAAAATTGGTTTTTGTAAATAGTTTAATGTTACATTAAGCGTCGTTTTATTTATAGCTACACCTTTCATTGCATTATTAGAACCCGCCATAACTATTACACAATCTTGTTTTTTAAAATTTCGCGTGAGATTTTTAATATAACCCACGACTTCTTCAAATATTGCATTTGGTTTGAAAATACACTGTATGATGTAATTGTTGGGTAGCTGTGACCGCATTATATCGGCCCAACCCCGCCCCTGGCTATCAGCTAAGATTAGTAACTTTTTATTTGAATGAGTTACCTTATTTATGTAGTTTTGTCGCAAATTATCATTTTCTGCATCCATCTGACTGGTGTTTCCAATATTGATATTCACTATTTCTGTACCTGCATTCATTGATCGAGGTGGGTTGAATGTAACAGATGTCGATGGATGATTTTCATTTCTAATTTTCTCTGCCTTAGGTTTTTCAATAATCCTCGATGATTGTAGAGCACTCGGAGTGTTTCTCGGGAACACAAGAGTTTTCGTTTTGCACAATTTTAGTGTTTTTAATCTTCGCCGGTTTAACTGTTTTTAAAAGATTTTTTATATACTTTGTGTTGCGTAGAATCGTTCGTTCTAGATACTTAATTTTCTTCCCCATACACTGAATTTTATGTTGATAAGAATTAACAAATTTGAATTTTTTATTTAATTTTTAGGAATTATTTTGTTGCTGTTTTCTACATTACGCGTTTTTATTGCCCGTCGAATTTAGATTGCGTTTTTGGAGCTCTTCTTTTAGTTTTGGAACTTTTAGTTTAGATACCCGTATCGGTTCCTCCATTACTGGCACAGAATTACACTTATACTTAAACAAAAACTTTTATAACATTGTCACATGCACTACTTTACATTTAAATTTTATTAGTATCACTCAATTATTATAAATTCGCCTCAAAAACAACTTTATAATACAATACACGCACAGTCCATCCGCTCAGCAGAGGGACTTCCTGAAGCTTTTCACCATTTCCATCTCATTTTCACGTATTTCCAAAGACGTCTCTTTGAAATTATTGAGAGAATTATACTCCATTATTAAGTTTCTTACAGTTCCTTTCTGTTCCTTCCTGCTCATTCGCTTGGGCCTGTTAGATTCTTCTAGTTTTTCTTTTTCTAATGGCAAGAACAATGACGGTGTGGCTGTAAAACCATATTTTAATAACATTTATCATTAATTGTATTTTTTTTTAATCGAACGTAGGGTTTTATGCTCGACTTTAAATTTACGACATGGTTGATGACTTCTACAGTCTATACTGACTTTCTTTTTTCAGTTTCTTCGATTGTAAGTTTAAAAGTCTAGCCTGCATCTGATCAATGTAGTCACCTGGCTTAAAATGTGTGCTACATATTCTTTTGTTTTTGGGACTCCATTTATCTTTGCCATAACACAACCTAATCCATTCCCTTCGAATTTTCAAATCTTTTGGAAATGTAAAAAACATAATTACTGTATTGGATTCACCCCAAAAAATCTGGTGTGATACACTCACACAACTTCCTTTTACAGTGATCTTATAATTAGTCAAAAATTTCATTTTTAATTATTAACCATTTGTTAAAAATTTTCAAAAATTACAAATTCTACAAAAACGGTACAAAATCGAGTGTTAGTTAAAGAGACAAATTTTCTCTAGAATTTTAAGGTGAATTCAAAAATTTAATAATATACCAGGTGTTTTATTTAAAATAGGAGTTAATAAAAAAAATAGAAAAAAAAACAAAAGAAACCCACTTTAGAAGTATTCAACTGGAAAATCACCTATCTCACATCAATACACATTAAAAATGTAAGAAAAATGTAAAGTTTAAAAAAAATCGTTAGAGCCGTTTTTGAAAAAATCGAAAAAAACTGAAAAATCACAAGAGTAAACACCTACTTCCGGTTATGCGATTTTCTTCAAAAGCTTGCTGTCTGATCTGCATAGTACATAAAACTTATATGTGAAGTTTCAACGCCATAACTCTTTTCGTTTTTGAGATATTCTGTTCACAGACAGACAGACAGACACACAGACACACAGACAGACCAATGAAAAAATATATGTTTTTTAGGATCAGGGGACTCTAAAACGTGAAGATCCGTTGAAAACTCAATTTCGAATTTTTGGGGTGAATCCAATACTTCCTTTATAGTAGTAAAAGGAAGTAAAAATCGAAATTGAGTTTTCAACAGATCTTCACGTTTCAGAGTCCCCTGAACCCAAAAAAACATATTTTTTTTCATTGGTCTGTCTCTGTGTGTGTGTGTGTGTGTGTGTGTGTCTGTGTGTGTGTCTGTGTGTGTGTCTGTGTGTCTGTGAACAGAATATCTCAAAAACGAAAAAAGGTATGGGGTTGAAACTTCATATATAAGTTTTGTGTACTATGCAGATGCGACAGCAAGCTTTTGAAGAAAATCGCATAACCCGAAGTAGGTGTTTACTCTTGTGATTTTTAAGTTTTTTTCGATTTTTTCAAAAACGGCTCTAACAATTTTTTTCAAACTTCTCATTTTTATTACATTTTTAATGTGTATTGATGTGAGATAGGTGATTTTCCAGTTGAATACTTCTAAAATGGGTTTCTTTTGTTTTTTTTTCTATTTTTTTATTAACTCCTATTTTAAATAGAACACCCGGTGTATTATTACATTTTTGAATTCAGCTTCAAATAATAGAGAAAATTTGTCTCTTCACCTAACGCTCTATTTTGCACCGTTTTTGTAGAATTTGTAATTTTTTAAAATTTTTGACAAATGCTTAAAAATTTTGGCCAATTATAAAATCACTGTAAAAGGAAGTTGTGTGCGTGTATCACACCAGATTTTTTTTCTCCCATTTCTTTTGCCGTTTTAGAATTGTTCTTGCATGTAGCAATACTGCAAACAGTTCCACCGGGCATCTAAATATAAACAATAATTAAAAATTCGGATTATACAGAAAATAAACTCTCACCTTATTAATATAAAGCACAATCAAGTTGATAATGTTTATAAAAGTACGAAGCACAACTCAACTGAAACTGAAACTCAAAATAGAACGGCTAACGATTGATAAACCGACGATCAACAATTTCATAAGAACTGGCACGCTTGATGACGCGTTATTGTCTATCTCGCTCGCTCTCTGTCAGAGTTACCAGGCAACCTATATAGTAGGAGAGCTGGTGACATTTTTTGGTGATCATTTAGTTAAGGCCTATTTTTTGAGAGAATGTTGCTGGAGGCATGTATAAGTGTCATCTGTAAGGATTCTCCTAGATAGCGGTATCGGAGGGAGGCAGAACACCCCCAATTTGCACTGTCAGTATATGTCAAATTCGAGGTGAGCCGGTTAGATTTTGTGTCAGTTTGTGTCAAAACTGACGGAAAACCTAACCTGCTAACCTCGAATTTGACATAAATTACACTAAAAAAGTCCATAAGGGGCGGCTGTGGAAATTGAAACGTATGAATAATAGGTTGGTGGCATTGTAAGTCTATGTCAAATTCGAGGTTAGCAGGTTAGGTTTTCCGTCAGTTTTGACACAAACTGGCACAAAACCTAACCGGATCACCTCGAATTTGACATATACTGACAGTGCAAATTGGGGGTGTTCTGCCTCCCTCCGATACCGCTATCTAGGAGAATCCTTCCAGATGACAGTTATACATGCCTCCAGCAACATTCTCTCGAAAAATAGGCCTTAACTAAATGATCACCAAAAAATTTCACCAGCTCTTAGACTAATACAGTTTAGGGACCTTGAGGCCGGCCTAAATTTATTGTCCGCCATTGTACCACGTTTCGTCTAAATAAAAAATATTCCCTTCTGATCTAAATTTTCTTATAGAAGCAATAAATTGGTTTCTGTGAGTTGTAAGTCTAAGAGATTCCTGATCTTGTCTTTTATTGATTTTGTTATAAGTAAAACCCATATCCTTAAGAACACTTTTATATATAAAATCAATACCGCAATCCACTAATTTTGTTTGAATGTTGTTGAGAGTAGGTGTACCTCTTTATTTTCGTATCACATCTCTGATAGCTAATTTTTCCGTATCAGTTAATTTACTAAGAACATTTCTTGGTTGTTGAGCTTTTCATTTAAACCTTTGTTTGGAAACTATATTAGTAACAGTAGATATGGGGACTTTTGTTAGTTCTGCAGTTAACGTTATGTGATTCTTACATTTTTTGTCTAAAAGAGAATTTGTTAGTAATTATAATTTAGCAAATGTCACTGTCATTAGTGTGTTGTCACGTTATAATATTTTGGTTTGATTTAATTACGACCTGCTTAATTGTGTGACACATATATGTATTACTTACTATATTGCTATAGAGCGTCTCAGGGTGACAAGACAGCGTGGAGAGGACAGGGAATGCTTTCCTTATGGGAATTTCGCTCCGACGTTGCCAGTTCTATGCAACGGGTGATGGTATAAGTTGACCGAAATAGACGAAAACCAGAAGTTCCCAATAAGTTCTCACGCAAAATTTTAATTCAGAAAGCATCATTTGTAGTTCAGATTAATCAGTTTGAGAAAGTATAATTTGTAATTCAGATACCATTATTTATACAGGGTGATTTATAATAGGTGTAAAACACTTTACTATCTTGTTCCGGAAGTAATTTTAAGATAAAAATGTCATATGGACATAGGTCATATTCCAATTAGTTACAGAACTACAACAGATTTAAATTTTAGTGAATTAGTAATGATTATTAAAGAACAATTTCAAAACATAAGTAAAAACAAATTGGAATATGACCTATGTCCATATGACATTTTTATCTTAAAATTACTTCCGGAACAAGATAGTAAAGTGTTTTACACCTATTATAAATCACCCTGTATAGAAGATTATAAATAATTAATACCTATATCTTATCATTTTTAAAACTGAAGTAATTTGCTGCACATCAGGTTTAACGTCTGCTGTATCCATCAAATTGGTTCTTAATTACAACCATAATGAGGGTGAAAAATTTGTACTTCCAAAAGTTTGAGGGATTCATAACTACTTTCTAATGCAAAATAAATTAATAAGCCATTAGGGTAATTTTTGTACAAAATATGTTTAGTCTTCATCTGTTCTCAGAGCCTGTTGACATATTCCATTTGCGATTATTTTTGCATAGTGTTCTATAAATTTATCTATTGTTAGTGCTTTTATTGTTGTTTATTGTTGTTTTGACCGCTCAATGGAGGAAATTGTTAAATGGAAACGTGGACAATCTTAGCAAGTTTCAGAAAAGCAAATAGTAATGAATCTCGTCAGTTACCATTTAAATCAAACTAACGATTCGATATCCACTATAATCAAAAAAGTGTCCGAAATGAGTGGCGTGGGTGAAAAGAAGCTTTACAACGTGAGACAAGAGTACACTTCATCAGCTGGACTACTTCCTCCAAAAGAAAGGCCCAAAAAGCGCAAAATTGTTACATCTCGTGAAAACAAATACGACGGAGGAATTAGATTAGATTAGATTAGATTACACGACTGCCTTTTGCTGGCATGTGCACGTCAGCCCTTAGGGCTTTTTGTACTGTCGGGAGTTTTCAAGTTAGCAAGCCGACATCCGTGTCTTTTACTAGACTTGCAATGTCCCCTACTAGCTTGTGGTTGTCAATAGAGTTAAGGCTCCAATCGAGTTGGTGTCTTTTACGCTCTAATGCTGGGCATTCAAAGAGGATATGATAGGCTGTTTCATCATCCTCTTGGCATAGTCTGCAAACAGGTTCATCTCTATAGATATTGATCCTGTGCATAAATTCTCTGAATGCTCCAGTGCCTGTTAGTAGACTGACTACTTGCTTGATTCGAGTTCTGTTCAGCCTCAACAGGGTTTTGGTGGTATGTGGATTCGGAGTTTTTAGCAATCTTTTGCAGTGTGTTGCTTGATTGGGAGAATTGACGGAGAAATAAAGAGTGACATTCGCAGAATAGTGCATCAGTTTTATCGGGACAATATACCGCCTACAATAAATTCTGTGTTAGCTGCAGTAAATGGCAATGCAAATTTGCCTAATTTTTCGCGCGCAACAATGCATCGCATACTGAGTGACATGGACTTTGTGTATGAAAAGCGTGGCAGAAAATCTATTTTAATTGAAAAGCAAGAAATAATCTCTTGGCGTCATCGCTATTTACGCGAAATTCGTAATAATCGTGAAGTTGGATACAATATCGTGTATTTGGATGAATCGTGGGTAAATATCGGACATAGTGTATCGAAAGAATGGGTCGATAAATCGATTAAATCGCATCGGGATGCATTTATTCGTGGATTGACCACAGGTTTGAAAGCTCCTACAACTCGTGGTCCACGATTTGTCCTGTTACATGCAGGATGCAAAAACGGGTTTATTGATGGAGCAGAGCTGACTTTTTTGGCTAAGAAAAATACCCAAGATTACCATGATGAAATGGATGGACCCAACTTCGAAAAGTGGTTCGAACATCAGTTGATTCCGAATCTACCAGAAAAAACTGTTGTTGTTATGGACAATGCGTCTTACCACAGTAGAAAGTTAGAGCAAATTCCGAACAGTACTTCAAATAAAGCCGAAATTCAGGCATGGCTTCGGTCTAAAGATTTATTTTTTGAAGAGGACTATTTAAAAAACGAATTGTTGGAAGTAGTTAATACCTTCAAACGAAACTATGATGGGTATAAAATAGAAGAAATTGCCAAAAGGCACAATGTGAAGATCTTGAGACTCCCGCCCTACCATTGCGAACTGAATCCTATAGAATTGGTGTGGAGTGAAGTAAAAAGGTATTTAATTTAAATATTGTCGTAAACACTGTTTAATTTTGGCATTTATTGAATTGTAATGCAGCAAAAGCTTCCAAAATGTCATTTAAATAATTTTTTAATGTTATCAAAGATCGACACCCAAGATATTATAAATACATAATTAAATTAAACATCCTTTGCTTAATTAGTTTATTGTCCATAATTTTCTTATTTAAAATTATAACATCCACGATTTATCACCATATTTTTTAATTATTTATTATTAATCTTTAAAAAGTAAATTTAATGCACAATTAAGCGGATTTTTTTAAGGTACGTAGCCGGACATAACACGAATTTTAAGGAGAATGAAGTCCGAAATGTAATCAGTGAAGCATATTTGCGAGTTACGCCAGAAAAATGGAATAACTATGTAAATCACGTAATAGCAACAGAAAGGACAATGTGGGAAGTCGATAATTTGTTAGAAGATATAGAACCAATTATTATAAATATAAATGATACCGATAGTGATAGTGGCATTAATAGTGAAGCGAACAATAGTGACAGCGAGTAGTGATACACGAATTGTACAATTTTTAAACTTTACAATTAAAAATTATAATCAGTTACTGTTTTTTCCAATTTCTATTTTAAATATATAAACTCGATTGCCGTGAAACACATATCGTTTTATTTATTTTTACCGGCTATCAAATCCACTAACTTTGGCGAATTTTATGCTTGTTAAAACCTAATTTTACTCATTAAAAAACTATGACAAGTTCCGATTAAAAGAATTATGTGTTTGTGAAAACGGAGATCCTACTGTACGTAATTGTTTCGTTCTTAAGCTTGTTTGAATGCCACTGACAAAACGTACCAGGTAATGAGGGATTATAGTTAAGCTGTCTCTATTACAATAGCCGGATTTGTTTGTCTGTGATGGGGGCATATTTTCTACAGAACACTTTTGTGGAGACATATGGCATCGCTGTTTGCCATAAGGCCCTGTACTGTCTAGTCACCCTGAGACGCAGTATAGTAGGGCCTGGGAACGGCCGAAAACATTACTGCGCCGACATAGTCTCACTCTGAGTATTACGCGTGTCGTGCGCATGCCTGAGAATTCGAACTCCGCCTTTAGAAGCGAATTTTAAATTTGACCACTTCCCCACCGCGCGGACGACGCCGACGCGCTTGCGCACAGCTCACCATATACATTGAAAAGTTGGTTGTCTGTCTCACTTACTTCGCGACCTCCTCACTCATAGCCGCTAGCAATATAGTAGTTATTAAATATATGGTGTGACAAACGTCACTTTATACGGGCATTTTTTCGAAATCCATTGTTGTTTTCATTTCTGAGAAAATTCCAATTTCGGCCGTTTTGGCGCCACATACCCACGATGACATTTAAATGACAGCGGCTGTCCAGGCACATATGTGTTTTAAAAATGATTTTTAGATGCAGTTTCAATAGAATAAGAACATGTTGTTTTGAATTTAATATAGATATGAATGGTGTAATCTATTTATAGTGTCGAGTATGTACAGTTGCGGAAACATAAACCGGGACAAGTTCTGTAGGGCCATTTTTTACTATTTGAACGTTGTAATGTTGCCTTCCTGATTTTTTATGAAATGCTTTCTATCATGTGTCAATGAACAAAGACGAACAGGTTAATGCAGTACAAGAAGCTTGGGATAGCATCGAAAATGAATTTATTCAGACAATTTAACTTCGGCAAAAATTTGGTGTCCCGCTTTTTATTTCAGCAGCTGTACATCTTAGAAATCTATAGTTTTAATATTTTTCCTAAGAAATGCGTGAAACTACAAGAATTCGTAGTTGAAGACAGATTCATATTTTCAGGCAGGTATTTTTTGGATTACTCACAGATTCGCTCTAAAATAGAATGTGATATGCAGATAATCATAGTATTCTTACAAATTTGAAAGATGTTGTAGGTGGTAATAGCAATGAAGTATTTTATTCTGTGTGCTATTATAAAGTTGTAAGTTTATATCTAATTCATTGTATTATTCTTAAAATTAAACATTTAAAAGTTATCTGTTCTATTAGACACCCATATGTAAATGTGTGCTTTAATAGTCTTCACCCAGCTACAACTAATTATTTTTTTTGCAGTGTCCGTTGTTTATCGATAGTGAATAAAAATAAAAATATAATTTGCTAAAAAGGTACGTTATTTGAAAGATTAGCACGATAATTGAAATTCAGCTTTCAAACCATTTCCTTCGTAAAACTTGATTTGTGAGAAATCCATGATAAGATATTCCGCAATTGGCATATTTGCACGTTGCAATACAACACCTGCTATAAATATATAGATCCGCTTCCAATTTAACAACACCAAACGGAATCGTAAACAATAAAAACGAATAAATTAATCAACTAATTATACGGTGAACGTAAATAATGTAAATGAGAAAATACACAAAAAAACTAGCAGAAATCGGATCAAAAAACACAATATAAAACCAAAGTAAAAAGTACACGAGAGGGTTATATTATTGCTGTTGATGTTACACTACAAATTTCAAATTCCCGCTCATGGGTATACAGCGCTCTCAGGAGAATCGCGAAATTCAGCAGGACGTGGATTTAATACACATGCCTCCTAAAATTTCATAGCTAGCTATCAAAATATTTATTTCACTATTTTCATAGGAGAACTATAATAACAGTGGAAGAAAATCCTGAAATAAATACTCAATGCTTGTTACTTGAAGTAGGAGTTTCGAAAGATGTTGCACACAGAGTTCGTAAACAGCAATTGTTACATCGTACTATATACAAACCGTGCAAGAATTTTTGCCAGCTGATTCTGAGGCTTGTCTTACATTTCGCCAGTTTATTCAAGAGAAAAGAGCCGAAGACATTAATTTTAATACTAAAATTTTGTTTACTGACGAGGCGTGCTTTACAAGCAGAAGGGTGAAAATTTTACATAGTGAACACGTGTTGTTCTCTGAATGTATTTTTTTGGCAGTGGTCTATTATATGTTTTATCGGACTTTTTTCCACTGTCTAGGGCAGGGGTGGCTAACCAATGGCACGCGTGCCACTGATGGCACGTGACAAAATCATTTGGGCACGGCATTAATTAAGGAATTTAGGTACCTAATCGAAACAATTTATATTTAACAATGAGTTGAACATGAAGCTTTAAGGCGCCAATAAAACAATTATTGTGTTATGATAGATCTCATTCGTGCTTTCGAGGCTAAACTGCAAGTTTCCCAAACTTGAAATAAATCCCCAGAGATTTGGATTTACACGAAAAACCAGACCAAGCAAAAGTCACTGAAGAGTTTAATTCGGTAATTAATTCTTCAATCAAAGAATTGCCATCGAGATTTTCTCAGTTCAAAGAATTATCGGAAACACTGAAGTTTATTATGTATCCTGATGTGACTTCACTTGTTAAACTGAACTTGGCCAAATTTGAATGGTTGGAAATTGGAGAAACTGAAATGCAGCTGATTGATTTCCAGTCTAGTTCAATATGGATTCAAAAATGTATCGAAACAAGGAAAGAGTTGGAATTAAATGAAATAGAAAGACTATCTGTATCAGGTAGTATGAGTAAAAATGCCAATATCAAAATTATGAAAACGTAGAATTTAATTCCAGACACATTTAGCTGTCTGAAGACGCTGGCTTTTGTTATCTTAACAATATTTTCATCTACCTATGCCTGCGAGTCATTATTTTCAGAAATGAATAACATTAAAGACTCGCTTAGAAGCCGTTTGTCAGATGACTCCAGTTCAGCTTGCATTCTGCTAAAAGTAACAAAGTATGAAGCTAATATAAGTTATTTAGCATCTAATTCGCAACAGCAGAAGTCGCACTAATTTTTTCTTTCATTTAAATAAACATAACGTTACTATTGCTGTACAAAATCTATATTTTTGGTTGCAAATAAAAAGTGTTAAATTGATAGTATTTAGTTTTATATTTTCTCCATTAATCACTAAGTCAAGATTGTTTGATGGCACGTCATGGCCTCATTAAACATTTTTTTAGAAAAAAAATGGCACGTAGATGAATAAAGATTCGCCACCCCTGGTCTAGGGTGTATATCACACGACGTTTCGGGAGTTTTTGATCTACTTCCGTCTTCAGGTGTTCCGTACTGGTGGCCTAGTGGTAAAGGTAACAGGCTAGTAATCACAGAGATCAGCGGTTCTGGGTTCAAATCCCGGGGTAGGCCCGAGTGTACGTATAAAGACGTAGAATATCAGTCCTTCTCAGGACTAACTAGGAACACCTGAAGACGGAAGTAGATCAAAAACTCCCGAAACGTCGGGTGATACACTTTAGACAGTGGAAAAAGTCCGATAAAACATATCATGAACACGTGTATGCCGACGAAAATCTACACATTATAAAGCAATGCTACTCTCAGTACGAGTTTAAAATACACGTTTGGACAGGAATAATTGCTTATATAGAGAGAATTGCTTAAAATCTATACAAAATACTTTCGCAAGGACTTACCATTAGATCTGAAGATATGTGGTTTTTACATTGGAGCGCCTCTTTATTTTACATTAAACGTTTGTAAGTACCTTCACGCACAGTTTCCTAACAAGTGAATCGATACAGGAGCTCGCGCTCCTGTAAACTGGGCATCTCGAACAACAGATTTAAATATCTGCTATTCTTTTCTGTGGCGAGCATTAAAAAACAAAGTGCATTCGAATCCTATAAACTCACAGAATAAACTTTGGACCAGGATACAACAAGTATTACATTCATTTGGAAACAATGAAGAAATGCTACAGAAAGCACACGTTAACTTCTTGCGTAGGATTAACCACTGCATTACAGGCCCATTGAGCATTTTCTGTAAATCTAGTAATGCTGCTGCGTTTCACCAATAAACTAATTAGTTAGCAAATTGTCTTTTCGTCATTTTATTTTTAGCGTACATTAACAACTACAATAAACCTGCATGTCAAAAGGAGAGAGTGCCATTACTGGGATTTTTTGTGGCTAAAATAGTAACAGATATCAAAAATTACAGACAGAAAATTTTACTAATGAATTTATCTTTTCGAAAAAAAATGCAAAGGTTGTCAGCCAATCATTCAAAAATGAATTTGTTATATGTGTCATTACGCTTTTGTTTC
Source organism: Agriotes lineatus (assembly GCA_940337035.1). Taxonomy (NCBI): domain Eukaryota; kingdom Metazoa; phylum Arthropoda; class Insecta; order Coleoptera; family Elateridae; genus Agriotes; species Agriotes lineatus. Next base: position 131,935 of record CALNHX010002446.1, read on the forward strand.
ATTCATTAGTGATAGGCAGATAATCACCAAAGTGTCTTAGGCCCATGGTGCATGTCATACTGAATATCAGCCAAATAAATAGATTCTGGTTCTGGTTTTATGAGAAAAATTATTGTTTTAAAAGAATTTTAAAACATATTATTGGCATAAAGAACGAGATTTTGAGATACGTAAGTTGCGTTTAATCGTCCTATTTTGGCCCCAGAAACCCATGGTTAAGCCATGTCCATACATTTTAGAGACACTCCCCTATATGTACACAACATGTAATGAATCACTTTGTCCTGACTGCTTTGAGCATGTTCATACACGTAACCGTTACATTTTTACTATGTATGCTATTATTTTTATTATCTTGTGTTTTTACAAATTAATATAAATATTTTATTTCACTCATTTTCCTATTTTTTAAATTATGCATGGAAGGGTTTTAATCAATACCATAAACATTAGATAAACCAATGGTTTCACAATTGCTCCAATCTAGTACGAGAGGAGTGGGGAGTTCTAATATAGTGACTAAGATGGTCAAATAAGCAAAGACACCGAATTAAAGCTTCCACAAAATAACTTTGCACACAACCGGGCCAAAAATGAAAGTGTACATCTTAGTTACCACGACCACAAGTACAACTTTACGCCCGGCGGGCGTTAAAGTAATTTTCGGGCGGTAAAATAAAAGCGCGGGCGGTAAAGTAACTTTGCTGTCCACAAATTACTTTACCGCCCGGAACTTTAACTGTGGTACCAATTTTTGGCATTAAAAAGCTAAGCTAAGCAGTATCTTCTCTAGCAGCCCTTCTTCGTCCACTCTTGGACATAGGCCTCCTCTTGTCTCTTCCATTCTGATCTGTCTTGAGCTATATGGTACCATCTAGTTCCTGCTTTTTCTCGTATGTCTTCCGACGCCTCGTCTATGTAGTCTGGGTCTCCACATTACTACATGTTTTGTCCATTTTTTGTCTACTTGTCTGGCGACATTGTTACGGTATCAAAACGACTTAACGACACTCACGCGAGGTGTGTATTGCACGACTGGTTAAGTCCGGGAAAAGATGGCACGCTCACCCTGAGATTCGTTAAAACAGGCTAAAGTCCTCGGCTGAAGCGCTCAGAGAGTTGGGCGTGGTTCAAACGGTACGTTACTGGGCAAGCGTGGTATGACATAAACAGGATAAGTCAAAATAAGAGGGCGCCACCAAGTCTGTCTTTAAACATATCTGTAAAACCGGACCTGGACGGTTAGACGGGACGAGAAGTACGCATGGTACTACGTCAGGAAAGGTACTCGAGAACTGTCAAGCTCGGACTACAAGTTCGAGAAAGAAATACTTGAATTACTATTTCGGGTAATTGCTGCCACTGCGGGGCGTCGCCAGACCTACCTGCACACTCCAACGCTCAAGTTTCGTCGTACATCAATCTTGACACTAGCTGTTTAACCTGGAAAGAGCATGTAGAGGGCGAACACAATAATACGTCCCTTATTCAGATATTCGTCTATTGTCTGACGTTACAAAACGGGCAACGAATACGTCGCTTTAAGTATTGTAGGCCTTAAGCTAAGGCCCCCAGCTAGAGTTAGCGTGTTATTTCTAATGTACACAAACACAAAAACAAATAGTCAACAACAATACGGTCGGCCTTGGTTGGCCCATTAAGCGAACAGCAGGAAGTTAGTGACTAATTAAGCATAATAAAAACGGCCGAAACTCATTACTTTACAGCGACTGTATCACTAGGTTAAGCCCAGTGCAGAGCAAATATTTAATTATAGGTAACTGTGGCCGAAGCCCATGAAGTGGTAGTTGAATGTATCGCTTAACTGGGTCATACACAAAGCCAAGGTTTAATCATGAAAGAAAGCGGCCGAAACACACAAATTTGCAATACTGGGGTGTTTAATTTGGATCAAGCACAAGCGAATATTTACTTACAAATGAGAGCAATCACAATACATAAGTTCACAACAACAACCTAGCTGAATTTAGGCGGGCCCAGAGCCACTGTTTAATTGCATCTACGAGAATGGCCCACGGCACAAGGGAATTAGCAGCGGCTATGTTGCAAGCTTTGTTCAAACGCAGAGCAAATGTTAGCTATGAATTACAGACGGCTACAACGCCTAAATTTACAGCAATGGCGGGCACGACATCAGTAACATAAATAGCGGTTGATTAGTCACACCAATGGCGACCAGAAATGCGGTAGTTTAATAAATTAGCCCCGGTTGTAGGCTACATGCAGGACAGTTCAGTCTCTCTGCAGGCAATGAATTAGGCACAATAGCGTTAACACACACACGCGATGATAAGTTCGCGTCGTACAAAAATGGCGATTAGGTTACACAATAATTTGCAACGATACCTGTATTTCTTTGGCGTCTCTTGAGCGTTGCGTGGGTGGCTACTGGCGGTACCTTCAGCACGGGCTAGGTTCGACAGCGGAAGCGGTACGAAAGCATCTTTGGGGCCATAATCCGCCTTGGAATGGCGTTTCAAATGGAACGGGCCTCGCACGTTAGAGCAAATACGACGATAGAATCGAGGGCACTTTACACCTCCTGCTAGCGAAATCCCCTAACTAGTGGGAAGGAAGGAGTACTCCTTAAACTACGTTGCAGGACGTGGCCATCGGGAGCACCAAAAACACTTGACGATGCGTGCGTCACAGTCAACGGCACTGTCGGAACTCCTTACAGGAAAACACGGTGAACGAAAATAGCCTTCGCGGCAACGGTATATTAACAAAATCAAACGCCCCCACACGCCCTGAAGCGTGAAGGGACGCTAGCGCGGCGGCAGCGCACCGCTCATCTTCGTGGCCTGGGACCGACTCACTCCCAAAAAAACCGTTAAACACAATTTCCGCCAAGCGCGTCTCAACTGCTAAAAGCTGTCAGCCAATCAGAGCGTAAGAAGCCAGACGGCTAAAAACAAATTAAAGTCGGCGTCACAATGAAAACCAGAGACCATCTCATTTGCTCCAACAAGAATTCCTAACACGCCTGAAACCAGCGTTGCGGAACTAAAGCCACGTGCACTATAAAGGGTGGATTGAAACGACTAAATCGAGACAGTTGCGCTAAACTACAATGTGTTCTAATTCGAAAATTGTTGAAATAAGTGATGAGAAGTTAAAAATACTGGCATCGGGTTTGAAATACAACCAGGCTGTACTGAAAGCTTAAATAATCGACTTAAATACTGAAGGCTGCAAAATGGCTTAACAACATGTCCTGCCCACTTCTATTTTAAATTTGCTATCGCTGTTATCACAACTTGTACTTTGGTTGTTCTTCTAATTTCTTCATTTTTGATGTGGTCTCTAAGGCTTATCCCCAACACGATTCTTTCGATAGCTCTCTGTGTTATTCTTAGTTTGTTGGCCGATTTTACTGTTAAAGAGGTTGTTTCCATACCATACGTCATTACAGGTAGTATGCAGACTTTAAAAACTTTCCTTTTTAGGTTAATTGGAATGTTAAGATTTTTCAGTATGTATCCCAGTTTTCCAGTGGTTGCCCAGGTCATGTGAACTCGTCTATCTGTTTCGGCGGTTTGATTTTCTTTCCCTAGTGTTATCAAGTGTCCTAAGTAGACATATTCTGTGACATTTTCAATAGGGTTTCCGTCTACTACTATCCCCGTTACTTCTACAGGAGATAGGACTTTCGTTTTTTCTAAATTCATTTCAAGTCGACGCCGTTTTGAGTTCTATTAGCATGTCTTGTAATTCTGTTGCGCTGCTGCTGATGAGTGCAATGTCGTCCGCGAAGCGGAGATGACTCAGTTCTCGACCGTTGATATTTATGCCTCTGTCCTGCCAGTCTAGTCTTTTAAATACGTCCTCTAATGCAAGAGTAAATAGCTTCGGAGAAATTGTATCTCCCTGTCTTACTCCCTTTTGTATTTGTATTTTATTTGTTAATTGCTTTTCCGTGATGTTAACTTGGAGAGTTGCGTGATCATAGATATATTTCAGCAGATTCTTGTATCGTGAGTCAACTCTTGCATTATCCATCGCATTGAAAATGCCTCAGAGCTCCACCGAGTCGAACGCCTTGCTGTAGTCGACGAAGGCAAGGTAGAGTGGGATGTTGTATTCGGAACATTTTTCTATAAGCGTTTTCAATGTTTGTATATGTTCTATTGCGCTGTATCCCCGGCGAAAACCTGCCTGTTCCGGAGGTTGGTAATTATCGAATTTGGTTGTTAATCTGTTGGTTATGATTTTGGTTAGCAGTTTATATGGATGAGGTAATAGACTTATAGGTCTGCAGTTGCCTATTTTAAGTTTATCGCCTTTATTGTGCAATACCACTACCTGTGCATTTTGCCAGGTATCGGGAATTCTACCTTCTGAAAGACATTTAGTCAGGAGTACTTCCATCGAGTTGATGGTAACTACTCCACCAAGTTTTATCATTTCGACCGTAATTCTATCTTCTCCGGGTGCACGACCGTTTTTCATGTGGGATAAAGCGTATTTTATCTCATCAGCACTACAGGCCTAAAGGTCCTTGGCTTTTTCAACTATTGTTTTCCATATCTTCCTCTCCAATGCTAAGGTTCCCCAGTTGGCAACATCTAGTTTCCTCAGGTCTTGCTCTATTTCTTTTTTCTAGCTTAATCTCTGTCTACCTCTTTTATTCCTTCCTTCTGGCTCTGTTTTATAAATTTCTTTGACAATTCTTTCATTTTGCAATCTAGTTAAATGTCCTAGCCATCTTATCCTATTTTGTTTGATTATTTTTGATATTGTAGTGTCTTTAAATAGTTCTTCCAATTCTTTGCTGTTTCGTCTTCTCCAGTTGCCGTCTTCATTAACACCTCCGTATGTTAGTCTTAATATCCTTCTTTCTTATGCTTCAATTTTACGTTCCTCTTCCTTCGTCATGACCCAACACTCCCTCGGGTATAACACTACCGGTCTTATAATTGTTTTATATAGTTTGATTTTGGTTATTCTTGATAGCACTTTTGACGATAAAAGATGTTTTAAAGCACCCACGCACTTAGAGACCGATGCCAGTCTGCGTTTTATTTCACTGTCCATTTTCCCGTTTGTGGTTATTTCTGTCCCTAGGTATATCACACTTGTAACTTGCTTTATTTTGCTGCTTTTATCCATATACTTTATTTCTAAATTTTCGCGTTCGTTTGTATCTCCCATTATTATAAATTGTGATTTCTCATCGTTAATTCGTAATCCTACTTCTGCATTTTGTAATAGTCTGGACGCTATATCTTGTAACGCCTGTTTTGTTCTTGTTAGAATTAAAACATCGTCTGCAAAAGCTAAGCATTGATGGGGTCCTCTCAGAATGTTGCCATTAGATTTTATACTACTTTTTCTGATTATTCTTTCTAAAACTAGATTAAACAATTTACTTGACATAGGATCTCCTTGTTTCAATCCATTACTGGTTTGGAATGCCTCTGTTTCATTGCTGCCCACTTTTACTTTGCTGAATGTTCTTTTAGTGTCATTTTAATTAATCTTTGGAGTTTACTGGACACATAAACTGTTTTAGAGTTTTTATTACTTCAGGTCTTCTTATTTTATCGTATGTATATATGTCTGAAATCAATGAACAATGCATATATTTTGATATTCTTTTTCCAACATTTCTCTTGTATTTGTTTGATGGTGAAGAGGTGATCCACTGTTGATCGATTTGCCCTAAAACCACATTGATACTCCCCTAGCATAGGATTAGTTACTATTTTTAATTTCATGTCTATTAATTTGACAAGCACTTTGTAAGCTACGCTTTGTAGGCTTATTCGCCTATAGTTTACACACTTGGTTGGTTGACATTTCTTGTATATCGGTAATATTATTGATACTTTCCACTCTTCTGGTAATTCCTCTTTTTACCAAATTTTCCTAATTAGTTTATATAATTTTTCCGAGGGGCCAACCACCACTGGCATTTGGTGTACACATCACTGGCATTGACAGCATTAATTAGCATTATGTCATTTTATTGGCATTAATGGCATTTTCATGGTAAAATCGGCATTGGATTAGCATTATCGGCATTGGATTGACATTGTCGGCATTGAATTGGCATTTACCGGCATTATTTGGCATTTTTCTAAGAACAATCTATCATTTTCCTCGAGAAGAAAACAAGAAAATGGGGTATTCTATCCAAACAGAAATAATACTACCCGATACTGCACAAATAAGTCTCCTAATCGAAACAGCCAGAAATGACGCTATAAGTTCAGCTCAAGGTTTGGAAATGATATTACAAGATCCAGTGAAAGCAGCAACTGATATGTTAATCCCAAGTATGCATTTTAAAATTGCTGACAAAACTATAACAAAATATGGCGAAACTTCCCAGATAGACTATGATAAGGAAATTTTACGAGAAAACCAAATTGAAGCCGACTTAAAACTTAAAGATTACACCACAAATAAAACTGTTTCTCCTGACTCTCCTTATATCGAAGTGGTATTAAATGACAACCAAAACGTGTCGTAAGAAAATCCGCCGTCTGTTCGTTTTTCGGTGGAAAAACTGGCCGTTTATCAACAGATAGAATACACAGAGTCAGAGGAATGACTGGTAATTCCACAAAACCCCGGGCGATAGCCCTTAAAAAACAAGACAAAAAAAAATTAATGCAAATGCAAACAAAAAAAAAATTCTTGGGTTGATGTTTCCGGTGACGAAACAACTTATACTGATGGCAATTTTTCATTAAAATCTGATACCTTAAGCGAAGAGTTTTCAGATTTAGAACGCGATGAAAACCCCGCTGAACATAACAAGATTAACATTGGCATAGAAGAATATTATGCCGTGTTTTATGTGGTACATAGGGCGTGTTATAGAAACAAATACTGAAAAGAGCATAATTATAGTTATTACCGAGGGCATTATGAGTAAAATAAGAGCCCAAGATTGTTAGTGTACTAACCGAGGGCCTTTGGCCCGAGGTGTGTACAACAATCGCGGGCTCTTAGCTCATAATGCCCGTGGTGCCTTCAAGGTTTTATGTCCTACCAATTTTCTTACCTAATTCATATTCATATTCAATTCATATAATTACTATGATATAGTATTTAAGATTGATCTAGTTAGCTGATCTAAGTTAGATTTGTGACATTAGCTGAGCTGTCATTAATTTTCATTGTGACAGTGGTGCATAATCAAGTTGTATCCATGGAAACAAATACTGTTAATTTTTCATAATAACCCTAGTGTTCTTATGAAGAAAATAATTGCCCTGGAGCATTATTTTGTATCTAAGATACCTTAATAGTTATTAAGGTACCAAGGGCATTATGAGTAAAATAAGAGCCCAAGATTGTTAGTGTACTAACTGAGGGCCTTTGGCCCGAGGTGTGTACAACAATCGCGGGCTCTTAGCTCATAATGCCTGTGGTGCCTTCAAGGTTTTATGTCCTATCAATTTTCTTACCTAATTCATATTCATATTCAATTCATATAATTACTATGATATAGTATTTAAGATTGATCTAGTTAGCTGATCTAAGTTAGATTTGTGACATTAGCTGAGCTGTCATTAATTTTCATTGTGACAGTGGTGCATAATAAAGTTGTATCCATGGAAACAGATACTGTAAATTTTTCATAATAACCCTAGTGTTCTTATGAAGAAAATAATTGCCCTGGAGCATTATGTTGTATCTAAGATACCTTAAAATAGAGTCATTAATTTCAATTAATGTACTGGTAGGACATAAAATAGAGTAATTAATTTCAATTAATGTACTGGTAGGACATAAAATTTTTAACACTTAGATCATTACACATGGCCCAAGCCAGACGACGTAGCCGATAGTCCATTTTCTAAAGGCTAAAAATTCGCCAAAGTTCTAACTTCGTTGACTCAAAACCGATTTTGAAGATTTTTTTTTTATTATTTCGGAAAAAGTTTATAGAAAAGTTCCCCAAAGGTGAGAAAGTGTGCTTTTTATTTTTTCAATTGTTATTAACAAATAAGTGTTTTTTTAATATACTCTTATTTAAAAATTTTATAACTATTTTATTTATTTCAATAATTGCCTGAAATTTGATAAAATACGGTTTTTGGGGTTGCAGATTACGAATCTGACCTCAAAATAGGCCTAAAAACAAAATGGCGTCGAAGGTCTAATTTTTATTTAATTTTTTTTTAAATTTTTATTAGATGTCTTGGGGATTTTGGGGTCGCTGATTACGAATTTGACATTAAAACTCAACTAAAATAACAAATGGCGGATCCAATATGGCGGAAAGGGGTAATTTTTTTAAATTTTTGATACCTATATCTAGGGGTTGTTTGGGTCGCTCATCAGAAATTTTATGTTAAAATTTATCAAAAATGGAAAAAGGTGTCTGAAAAATGGTGGAAACAAATGATAGAAGAGTTAAATGAGTATTAAAGATATTATATTTGAATTGATTTATTAAAATTAACCCAAGATATTTACATTTAAAAACAAGAAAAACATTATTTAGCTTCAGTTTCTTTTTTCTCTACTTTTTCCATTGACACTGGCGGTCGTGAATTAAGGCAACTATTTCCGCCACCTTCACCGCAAACCGGCGAGCCTAAAGGCCACTTTTCCTACACCCACAAGCTGGCCCGCAACTAGTTTTGTAGTTGCAAAGAAACAATTTTTAAGATGTTTTGTGGAGCTGGTTCTTGTGTCATTAGGATTGGAAAACACTTTCCTGTATCATATTTCCAACCCCAATCTTCCGTTGATATATCTTGGTTTCCCAGCCACAACTATGTTTGCAAATACAGGTGCTTTAAATGTTGTTCTGCTGAATCCATCGTACGGCACAATGATGCTAAATTAAGGCAACTTTTTTTAGTAGACGCCTAAATAGAAGAGTCAAATCTAAAATTCAAAATGTTTTTATTTAAAAAATATATGTATTGTATTATCTGTAACCTCATTTACCTTGCGGTATATAAATAATAAAAAAAGTTCAATCAGTTAAACATTCCTGTAAGAGTTTAAGCAGTTACTTTTCTTTGCACCATACATTGCAAGCATACATTTTATACCAGCATTTTTTTTATATACATTTTTGCAGTCTCTTGTAAATCACTGCTATTTTCAAATATACTGGCAAATTTATTCCTTATTGAACATAGCCATTGCTTCATTTACTAGGACTTATCCATGTGGATCTTTAATAAGGTGCCGGTATTATTCGTCTTTCTCATCCTTATATATCTTCAATATATTAAACTATATTCAAAAGCCATGATCTGCACCTTGACACCAAAACTCGCATCATGATCATGGACAACATCAAGACACGCAAACTCCAATATTTCGGACATACATGAGGAATGAGAATAAATACGCCCTACTACAATCTATTATACAGGGTAAGATATATGGCAAACGTGGACCAGGACGCAGAAGAATATCTTGGTTGCAAAACATAAGAGCGTGGTATGGGAAAAATTCCAATGAGTTATCTAGAATTGCAACCAATAAAGTGAAGATAACCGTGTTTATTGCAAACATACGAAACATACCTGAACAAGAAGAAGAAGATTCTTTCCTCTGTTAAAACATGCAAGTTGTGTTACAACCAGTTAAAGCATGTACAGAAAGAACAAGCTCACTACAATTGGGATGCGCAAATTGCAGGCTTTTAGAAGAAGATATTTTTTTATTTTCTTTATTTTTGGCAGGTTTTAAAAAAAATATATCTTTATCAGGAGAAACTAAAGCTGTTAATATAAGTAATAGGTCTATATTCTCAGATACTACGACTATGTTTTCATTTTATGCATTGAGAGTTGTTGTAACTATTAACCGATCCGCATCACTTTCAGCTTGAAAGCAGGGATATTATTTGCAGCTAAAGTTTCTTTTAAAAAATCAATAAAACGACATGAAAGAAATTAGACAGAATTTTTTCTTGATACAACTTTAAAAACCTGTCTCTTTCAAATCGAATATCTGGTGCAGTTTGCGTTTTTAGACGTTGGTATCTTTCAGCAGATTGTATTCTATGTTTCTGATAATCGACAAAAACAATTGCTTTTTTCCATAATTACGTACATTAAAATTACTATATCTAAAATTCCACCATACTGTTGAACAAGTTGCCATTTGTTTTTATGTAATAACATTCCTCCGTCAGTCACAAACAGAAAAATCTTTTAATTCAGTAATATCTTTTGGAAATTGTACAAAGAGGTCGTAGAAACACATTTTTAGGCTTTGGAATTTATATGTTGTTGTTTGTTATATTTAAATGTATTTAATCTATTAACATTTGAGTTAATTTAACAATTTAAAATCTTATTAGTAGATAATGTTTATTAAATAATAATAATAATAATCGTACAGAATAGAAATTTACATTTTAATGCAAATTTATAATTACTGTGTCCAAAATCCCTAGATCTGAGGCAACGCGCGGAATTCAAAAGTGAAACTATTTTGCCGCTTTAAAGACGTTATTTTTCATTTTTGATAAATTTGAACATAAAATTTGAGACCAGCGACCCAAAAAACCCTATATAGGTAAGAAATAAAATCTGAACAAAAAATTTTACGCCTTTTTTGCCATCTTGGATCCGCCATTTTTTATTTTAGTTGAGTTTTAATGTCAAATTCGTAATCAACGACCCCAAAAACCCCTAGACATCTAATAAAAAAAAAGAAAAAAATTAGACCTTCGAAGCCATTTTGTAGACGCCATTTTTGTTTTTAGACCAATTTTGAGGCCAGATTCGTAATCTGCGACCCCAAAAACCTTATGTTATCAAATTTCAGGCAATTGTTGAAATAAATAAAATAGTTATAATTTTTTTAATTAAGAGAATATTAAAAAACACTTATTTGTTAATAACAATTGAAAAAATAAAAAGCACACCTTCTCACCTATGGGGAACTTTTCTATAAACTTTTACCGAAAAAATAAAAAAAAATTTTTCAAAATCGGTTTTGAGTCAATGAAGTTAGAACTTTTTTCCTTTAGTAAATGGACTACGAAGTTGACAACAAATATATATTTTATGGCCCTTTTCAGCTAACAGGAACTTGTCCATTCTATTTTAAGCGAGCCGATGAACTCAAAATCATTAAGAGTTATAGGGATTTAGAAAAAGGATTAGAGTAACTAACTGATTGGCTATTTCTCAGGGGCGGATGTAGAAATTTCAAAAGGCTATATCTCGGTTGTTAGTTACGGGACTCACAACAAATGTAGGGGCCTTAATAATGGGCTCACTCTGAGCGTTTTGGTGAAGAAAAAAAATTTTTTTGAAATTTGCAAAAAAGAAATTTGGGATCCTGAAAAAATTTAGGGTTTTTAAAAAATTTTAAATGACTGCTACTTTTTAGTAAATCTTATTTTTTGCAATTAAAGTTTTCCCAATAAAACAAGGTAAAAACTAATTTGAAAATAAAATATTCAAAATTTTTTAAAAACCCAAAAATTCCTTTTTTTTCGCGAATTTCAAAAACGTTTTTTTCTTCAACAAAACGCTTTTAAGTGGGCCCATTATTAAAGCCACTAAATTTGGTGTGGGTTCCGTAACTAACAACCGAGATATAGCACTTTGAAATTTCTCCGTCCGCCACTGCTATTTCTAGCAATTAGTTACTCTGATCCTCGCTCTGATCCTTTTATTTACATTTTTTAATCAAAGTTTAGTTTTTTAAGAACCTATTTTTTTTTTAATAAAAAGGAATCCATAGATACCGAAGGCAGTAGTTGGATACCGCCACCCAAAATGCAATTGTTTTTGTAGTAATTTATTCATGTTTTAAATAAAGACATTTCATTATTGTAATGTTATTATTATTATTAATATTATATTGTACAAATATTAATGCGAATAAAAATGTTTAATGTGGATACAGTTTTTTTTTTTTTGATAATATATTCTTGGTTTAGAAAAGCAAAATCAAAATTTAATTTACCTATATTTTTCAACACTGACTTTTAAGTAAAATACTGTACACATTTTTATTTTTAAAATCCTTGAAAAATTACATCGATATTCACCAAGACTTAGTACTGGCTTAAATTTAGTCCACATAGTTAGCCAGCTCAGTTTTGACATATTTTGATCGTGACATTGCTAACATGTGAAACTTACAGTTTATTCTATTTTTCTGCAATTTGTTTGTATTTTAAATATAGGCCATTCAGTAAACACAAAAACGTATAAATTTTTTTGAAGTTGGCATATACGTAAAATTTGTCTGCTAGGGATTCTGTATTTTGTTTTGCAAAGGTTTCCATACGTGCATAAAGGTGACTTTGAATTTAAAAATGACAATTAATAAATATCATTAATTCAGTGTCAAAGTACATACTATTCTGGAAATTCAAGTTTGAACTATTATAAAATGTAATAAAAATACTTATTAGTAAATGCTACATCAATAGTATCCAACACAGTATTTGTTTAACATCCCTAAAAGTAGTTATGACAGATGCTAATTAAATGTCACACTCTTAACCTATTTGTTGTAGTAACTTTTTGTAAGTACATTCCTAGACAAAAGATGCATTTTGGCAGTACACTCATGAAATTTTAGAAATCAAAGACCACTTTGTGTTTTTGTGTTTAGTGAACGAACTATATATTTTTGTCTTGGAACATGTTGCTAAAATGGATATAGTTCTGTTAATGCGAACAGAGCATGCTTGAAAGCTTATTGGTTCATAAATTAAAGAAAAAACGATAGACTATTTTACAGTACAAAATTTAGTTGTCTTACTTTTACAGTTGTCAGTTTAAACCCCCAACTGTCATATTAGACCAGTTTTAATGTTAGTGAATCTCCTTGTTAATGATTTTCCAATAGCTACATATACAGTGTGAGTGTAAAGTCTGGAACTATCTAAATAGAACTTTTATCAAATGTTTTTGAAAGAAATCCTGAAACACGTCAATTTTTATTTTAAATAAGACATATTTTGCTGTAATTTTCAGTTTTAGATTGTCTTTTGTTTTTGAGTTATGACGTTCACGATACTTTTTTTAAATGGAAACCCTAAATATTTATGATGAATTTGGACAGAGCATGAAATTCTAAGATCAAATACGCTAAAAAAGTATAATATTGTATTTTGAAATTTTCTAGAAAATCGCTTTTAAAGTATTCAAACAAAAATCGAATAAAAATCAAGTAGCCATAAAACAATGAGTTAGCCTTAAAATTATGACAGTTCTTCATAGTTTGTTTATCTGCTTTTGTTGTGTGCTCTTAATTAAATAAATAATGGTGCGATATTTGAGTGATAAAGAACGAATTAAAATTTTAGTATTAAGGGGAAGTGGTAATCGTACGATTATTTCGAAAATTTCAAAATACAGTATCATACTTTTTTTAACGTAATAGGTCTTAGAATTTCATGCTCTGTCCAAATTCATCATAAAAATTTAGGGTTGCTATTTAAAAAAAGTATCGCTAACGTCATAACTCAAAAACAAAAGACAATCTAAAAGTGACAATTACAGTAAAATATGTATCATTTAAAATAAAAAATGAACTGTTCGAGGATTTCTTTCAAAAACATTTGATAAAAGTTCTATTTCGATAGTTCCAGACTTTACACTCACACTGTATAGGCTGAAGGGAAACACCTGGGATCCTCACTGAATTCAGTCACAAAAGTAGCATTTTATTGGCATTGACCAGCATTAATTGGCATTGATAGCATTGGTAGCATTAATGGCATTATTTGGCATTTTTAGCATTAATTCCTGTCACTGGCATTAAAGGCATTAATTGGCATTTTAATGCCATTTTGGCATTAGGTGTACAAATTTTTGCTGGGTGGTTTGCCCCTCGAATTTTTCTATTAAAGCGTATCCCCCATACTTCAAGTATTCATTGTAAATTTGGTCACCTCCGGCTGCTTTATCATTTTTCAATTGTGCAATCACTTTTTCTGTTTCTTCCAGCGTGGGTATTTCTACATCTCCCTTCTCTTCTGATTCTCCTTCTTCTACAGTATGGCTATTAATTTACAGTACTAAAACGGTAGGCCTACTTTTGTCTAAACCTCTAATAATTGACACTGTTATTTGACATAAACATTAACGTTTGGGTTTGGTTAGATGTACTAATATGTTTGCAAGTTCGTAAATAATGTTATCTACTGAAGAAAAAGTATTTTTAGTTGAGCACTATTTTCGCTCATACGGTTTAGGTAGGGAAAATGCTCCAAGCATTAAATTCGCCCGCGAACAATTTTCGGAGCATTTCAATAACCAAGCACCAAGTAAGGCTATTGTACTGAACATTATAACCAAATTTACAAGAACTGGAAGTGTGCTACACCACGGAAAAGGTAAAGCTGTCCGTCGACGATACAGCAGTTAAAAGAGAAAATTACAGAAGCGATACGACAGATACAACAGCCTCTATTTTCAAATATGGCCACAAATATGGAAAAACGATACGAATTGTGCGTCCAACGTAATGGAGGGCACTTAGAACATGTTATTCGTAAAGCTAATATTTAAGTGTTAATTTATTATTAAATATTATTTTAAGTAAAAAAAGTTAGAAATTTTTAGTACTATAAATTAATAGCCATACTGTATATTCCATTGCATGTCGTCTTTGAACATTTTTTCATAATGTTCTACCCATAGTTTTTTTATTTCCTGTTTACTTCTTATCTGTTTCCCTTCTTTTTCCATGAGTACTTGCTTAGTTTGTTTCTTTTTTGTTTGTTTAATTTTCGCATACAACCATCTTAGTTGGTTTTTTTGGAAGTGTTCTTCTATTTCACTAATTAATTTATTTTGTTCCTGTCTTTTTTTATTTCTTAATATGGTTTTAGCTATTTTTCTCGTTTCTCGGTATTTGGCTTGTGTTTCTACATTATCTTGTCTTAGATAGTCAAGTTTAGCTTTCCTTCTTTCTTCTATGACTCTCTTGCATTCATCATCAAACCATCCATCTCTTTTCCTTTCCTTATATCCTAGCTTTTCTTCTGACTTTCCTCTAATTAATTTGCTCAAGTACTTCCATTCTTCGTTAATATCTTCTGTGTCCTCATATGTTTCTAATTCAGATTCGATAGTTTTGGTATACTCTGTTTTTACTTCTTGGTCTCTGAAGGACCCTATATTTAGCTTTTTTCTTCGTTTATAATTTTCCTCACTTTTGTTATTTCTTCGTTTAAAGAGATCCTGACTAGAATATGATCACTATCTATATCTGCTCCTCTTTGGATTTTTACATCCATTACCTTATATGCATGTTTAGTTTCGATTAAGAAGTAATCTATTTGATTAATGATTTTTTTTGTTTGGACTAATCCATGTCCCTTTATGGATTTCTTTATGTTGTAGATATGTTGCTTTGACTTGTAGCTTTCTTTCCACTGCAAAATTTAATAGCTTTCCCCCGTTATCATTTGTTTTAGTGTGTTTGCTATACTTTCCTATTAGTCCATTCTACACTTCTTCTCTTCCTAACTCAGCATTGTAACCCCCGATTACCATTTTGACGTAGTATTTAGGACAGGTTATCATAAACTCTTTCTAATTCTGTGTAAAATTGTTCTTTCTGTTCTTCTTGACTTTCTTCTGTAGGTACAGTCGTGTGCAAATAAATCTGGGACAGTGTTTTTTCACATGCAGATTCAGTTAAGAATTTGAAGAATATTTCCATGGATTTCCTTTTATCAGAGAGAGTTACGGGTTTCAGTACCTGTTAAAGTTTAATGTAACTCTTTCTGATAGCAGGAAATCCATGGAGATATTCTTCAATTCTTAACTGAATCTGCATGTGAAAAAAACACTGTCCCAGATTTATTTGCACACGACTGTACATGTCCATTAATTACACTTATTTTTCTTTAGTCTCTCCTTAATCATATGTAACTTATTCTTTCGTTAATTCCTTTTATATCTATTATTTTGTCAACTATTGATTGTTGTACTGAGAAAACTGTTCCGAATCTGTTTTGTTCCTCTCCATAGTTGAAAAGTGCGTAGTCTTCTACCGTGATTGTTATCTCTCATTTGATGTTAGTTTCTTGCACTGCCATTAATTGTATTTTATATTTCCTTGCTTACCTTATGCGGTTTTTAACAGCTCCTGTCTTATTGATTCCTTGCAGATTCCATGTTGCAAAATGTATTTTATTCTGTTTCCCTTTCCTTTTCGTTGTTTTTCCTATAGAATTTTTATGTTTAGCCTTCTTTTTACTTAGTTTATCCTCTGTAAATACATTTTCCGTGTTTAACGCTATTAATTTATTCTGTTTCTCTTCCCACTTCCAAAGTTGACCGTTGGTTATTAATTTTTGGTAACCTGTTATAACTGATTTCCCTGCTTCTCTTTCTTTTGTCACTATCTGCTTTATTTTCATTTGAATTTGTCTTTCTTTTTGTGTGAAGTCGTTATTTATAAATACCTGTTTCTGGTTCGCCATTTTCCTTAGTTTATTTTTATTCTTCAACACTACACTTTTATCTTCCATGGTTTCAGTGGTAATTATGCAGAGTTTGTCGCTAATTCTATTAGCTACCTTGAGATTAACTTCTACATTCAGTTGCTCTTTCAAAAACGATTCCACTTTGTTCTTAATGTTTCCTCCTTCCTTTTCATCTATATTTATACCTGTTATTAGTAAGTTATTTCTCTGTCTATTCGTTTATAGCTTTGTTCTAAGTTATCAAGCCGTTCTAGTTTTTTGTTTACCTTTTTTAATTCTATTTTCAGCTCAGCGTTTTCTTGCTTTAATGTGCACACTTCATTGAGGTATGTATGTTGTTCTTTTTTTTAGTTCCACTAACTCTTCTCGTATTTTCTGTATTTCCCCTGCACTCTCTTTATGATCCTGTCTTATCATTTTTAATTCTTTCATCATTTCTAACATCATGTTTTCTAATTTACTATTCTCATTGACATTAACATCTTTTGCGAATTTTGCCGGTTAACTGCTTTTCTCTTGGACTCCTCGTTCGATGATTCTTCACTCTCCCCATAATAACAATGCCTCTTACTAAAGGCGCTGAAAGCCATTTTAAGTATTCCAGTGTTGTTGTCAGCCTATAGTTTATGCTACTTTGAATACGAGGTAACCGTTATTTGGGTTGCCTATCCAAACGCCGCTGTTAGCTTGGTTCTTGAAGGTTGTACTCTTTATCACCCGCCTTATCCGGTTAGTATTTGAGGTTAGACGGTAAACTACATTAAAACTATTCTGACCTGTTAGGTTGTCTTCTGTATTTGCTTTCTATACTTGCCCCAGCTTTGCTACTATCTATCTTCCAATTTTGTGGATTGATATAACTCGAGATTGACCAAAAACCTGGTTTTAATTTCGGAGTTTCAATTCACATGTATACACAAGGGCGTAGCCAGGATTCCAGTTAGAGGGGGGCATACATTTAATTACCCAATCAACTACTACTATTATTATAGCTTTTTAAATTTTACAAAAATTATAAGTTGAAACATCATCAGTTTCCGCAAATCTGCTGCAGATCGTAGCTTATTTTTTTTAAATGTTATAGAATGTGAATTGCAATAATGATTATAAATCAACTGCCTTTTGCTGTTTATAAATGTTTAGGGGTGAGCAACTGCCCACCCCTGCCCCTCCCTGGCTACGCCTATGTGTATACACTTAGGTCACCAAACTTAAAACTCTTTGTCTTCTAGTTTATCGATATCGAGTGCTGCCAGTTCGTCTTTGCTTGATAATTTCTTGTGTAGTTCATCTTGATATTTGACAGCATTTTGCTTCAATTGTGCTGATGTTGGAAATTTATTTTGTCTTATTAGCTTGTTTCGTTCTGTTTTTGTATTTATTTCGAGGATTGCCCTTATAAGCCTATGCTCGCTACCGGTGTTGAAATGGTTTAGGACTGATACATCCTTTATAATATGTTTTTTCGTTCGTTATTATGTAATCGATCTCGTTCTTTGTTGTGGTATCAGGGCTTCTCCAAGTCCAACGTCTCTGTTCGGGTTTTTAAAAAAAGGCATTCATGCAATACCGCTTTTCACTATGAAGGTAATTCATCAGTGTTTCTCCCCTAGTATTTATTGAGCCAAGTCCAAAATTGCCTCTATACGGAATGTTGTTGTTGTTTTGCTTTCCCACTTCTCCCATTAACAGCGTAAAGTGTGTTTTTTTCTATTCTTCGGGCCAGCGAGATATCCTAGTATAATTGATCAATTTCTTTGTCTTCAGCCCTACTAGTGGGAGCGTATTATTTGAAGAGTATATCTTTTTGAAATCTTCAAGATTACATATATTACTCTTGATGACATAGCCTTTATTTTGGTGACTAAGTGTTTGACTTTCTTGTGGATCATTATGGCTGTTCCTCCTATATGTGTGTTGTCTTTTCCGTTATTTTGATATAGTAGGTGGCCTGATTTGAGAATGGTACATTTTTCATCTGGTAATCTAGTCTCGCACAAACCTACTATATCCCATTTGATATGTTTTACTTCTTCCTCTAATTCTTCAAAGCGTTTGATAGAGCGCATAGATCTGATATTGTATGTGGCAGCATTAAGTTTGGTTTTTTGTGTCTTATTGAGTTTTTTACTTTCTGGCATACGGTAGTATAGAGAAAGTATTGTAATCGTCAAAAAAATCGACTTCGAGATTTTGACGAATCTTGACGTTTTAGACCTCCTAGAGTCCGAAAAAACCATTTTTCGAATTATGTCTGTGTGTGTGTATGTGTGTGCGTGTGTGCGTGTGTGTGTGTGTGAACACGATAACTTAAAAACGAAATAAGCTAGACTCTTGAAATTATGTAGATAGTCATTATTCAAAATTTGTAGATTCCTGTCAAATTTTGAGCGAAATCGGTTAACCGGAAGTGGCACTTTACCTAAACAGGTAGCGGTACCTATTCAAGTAAAGTACCAGTTTTCTTCAAGATATTTGAACAAAATTTTGTACATACATTTCTTATGTAGAAAAACTACCAGATATTACATTTCAGCATGATCGGTTAACCGAAAGTGGCATTTTACTTAAACAGGTAGCGGTATCCATTCAAGTAAAGTACCAGTTTGCTTCAAGGTATTTGCACGAAATTTTGCACATACATTTATTATTGAGAAAAACTCCCAAATATAAAATTTCAGTATGATAGGTTAACCTAAAGCGGCACTTTACCTAAACAGGTAGTGGTTACCTGAAAATGTAATTTTATCGCTGTATGTATATACATTGCAATAAACTTTTCAAATTTGCTAGAAAACAAGGCGAATGCGAGAAAGTCTAGGGGAGCACACTCCCGATTTTTATTAAATTATTGCGATAAGCAGTA